>AWOL01S0128560.1:16139-60777 GCA_000715115.1 Nicotiana otophora | reverse complement strand
TTAGAGAGTACAATGAAGTTCATTGTTACCCTAAGTTGCTCCGACACGGCAGTTTAGGTGCCGTACCTGTGTCGACATGACACTAGTATGGGTGTGGGTATGGAATCCTAACCGGATCTGGTTAAACATTTTTGGCTAGTTTGACCATGACGGACGGAAAAATTCGAGACGAAATACAATTTGATTCTCGAAATCAGAACCAAAACTAGGGTAAATTTGAACAAAATAGCATACCTTATCTAGGAAATCAATCTNCCTGATATAGATGAAATTATCCTTTACCTGTGCAAATCTCAGTTGGAAACTGTTTTTTCAATGTTCTTCCTGCCAGTGTTTTAAAGGGGTGGGCATGAGGCAAGACGTAAGCCCCGAGGCGGGGGTCGTAAGCCCCATAGATCTTTAATTTTTAGTATTTTTAAATTAATATAATATGCATATAAATAACAAAAAATAAAAATTACATAAAAATTGTAGAAACTTCAAGAATATTATAAAGTTAGAAGGAAAACGTGTGTGTTTATATAAACATGTTAACATGTGCATGAACATCACAAAAGAATTTTTTGTCTTACTTAAAGAAGTGAAAGATGTAAAGATGCATTACACCTATAATGTGTCTATAATGAAGCATACTTAGAGAGTTAGAGTTGTAAAAATGATACTCTAGTTCCTAATAATCAAAAAATAAAAATGATAATAATATAAAGTTATTGTTTGAAAACTTAAAACTAGAAAATAAATCACAAATACTCATTATAATACAAATAGAACATTTTTTGTAATAGAGTCTTCAGAACAATATCTAAACTAGAGTGATACCAAAAGAAATTCTAAAATCAAAAACTAACTTGAAAAGAATATATTAAAGAGAGAATGAAGAAAATGAAGCAAAAGAAAGAAACTACAAGAGCAGAAGCAGAGCAAGCGTTGGAGGACAAAGCTTTTACTTTATATTTTGCACTTTGCAGACAAAGTGCCAACGAGTATTTGTTACTCAGTAAATGACAACGAGAAATGATTATGAAAGGGAAAATATATAAACAAAAACACAAACTTGGCCTCAACTGTCAGTTGGACACTTAGAGCCCGTTTGGATATGAGAATTTTCACTTTTTTCGAAAACTTTTCACTGTTTTTCTAAATTAGTGTTTGGCCATAAAATTTTCAATTTTCACTTGAAAATGATTTTTGAAATTCGACAATTTGAAAAACTGCAAAAGGCCGTTTTTCAAAATTTTCACTCATATCACTCACAAAACTTCAAAAACAACCCAAAATTATATTCATGTCCAAACACAACTCTAATTTTTCAAATACCATTTTCACTTGAATTTTTTTTAATTTTCTTTTTGAATATTACAATTCTTATGTCCAAACGCCCACTTAAACTTACCCAATGACCATTTAGACACTTCAAATTGACACAAGTGTGTCTCGTGTACACTCGAATCTGACCTGGCACAATGCATATGTTTTCTTCACATTTGAGATATGTTATTCCAACTCATTTCCAGCTTAGAGAGTACAATGAAGTTCATTGTTACCCTAAGTTGCTCCGACACGGCAGTTTAGGTGCCGCACCTGTGTCGACATGACACTAGTATTGGTGTGGGTATGGAATCCTAACCGGATCTGGTTAAACATTTTTGGCTAGTTTGACCATGACGGACGGAAAAATTCGAGACAAAATACAATTTGATTCTCGAAATCAGAACCAAAACTAGGGTAAATTTGAACAAAATAGCATACCTTATCTAGGAAATCAATCCTTTACTTGTCTACAACTTAAGAATAAAACCGAAATCCACACTTTACAAGCTATACGTAATTATTCCACAAACTTTCTCATATGATATTTTTATATTTATATTTTTTTGAATTATTTTTAGCCGGATCCCTGCACCCGTATCCGTACTAGGATCTGTATCCCTGAATCTTAAAATTTACATCTCGAAGGATTTGTCCTCTAGATCCATACCCGTGTCGCAAGCCCGCACCCGTATCCGAGCAACTTTCATAGGCACGTGGATAGGAATCTGTCGGCGTGATTTTCTAGGGTTTGGTCGCCAGAGCTTTCTGCACCTGGTGGTGTTGGTTTTCGCACAACACTCACACAACAAGGAATGATCTGAGCCGTCACTGGAAAGACGCCCAGTAACTAACTTTTCTATCTCGGATATTTCTCACTGATGCTTTGATAGAACGAAGGCATGGGAAAAAATATATTTTTGATTTCTTGTTAACTAAAGTTATATACAGTGTTTACACAGTACTACACATCTATTTTTCCAATGTGACACAATGTACATATTTACTATTATCTAACAGGGATAATGCAATTGCTTAAGTATGGGGCGAGGAATATATTTTGCGTGTTATTAAATGGATGGCTGTATTTTTTAAGTAGTAATTAGCTTAAATCAGTTTGAATTGTTAGCTTTAATTCTTAGTTAGATTGTTTTAATTCTTATCTTAGTGATAATCTCCTCAGGTTTTCTTTGCCATGATTCTTTCCCAATGAGCAATTTCTTTTGAGCATTTTTAGAATTAATAAAATAGTGTGAAAAAAAGAAAATAATTAAAATAAGAAAAACATGAAGCTGAAAATAAAAATGTTCGGAACATTGAAAGGCACACTTTTAATAAGAATCACCATAATTCTTTTCGAACTTCCTTTCTGAGCTCATACTTGCAAATTGGGGATTGAAATTGAGTGATCCGTAAATTCCATGTATATTGAGTGGTGAGTTTTAATTGAGCATTTCCATGTATACATGTCAGTCTAGAACTTGCCCGGCTTGTTACTTGAGGCGAAATCCTAGGATGTTCTCAAGTTAGGAAATGATTGTAGGGCCTTTTTTTGTTTAGCCACTTTAGCTTAAATTGACCTACCTATGATTGTGAAATATCCCTCGATATCCCCTTTGAGCCTAGTAAAATATGTCCCCTTCTTTGTGATAGCCTATTTATATCCTTAGCCTATGAAATAAATTGTCTAAGTGTTCACCATTATTCCCTAATAGCTCACCTTACTTGACTCGGTGAAAGTATTTAGTGGTGAAGGAAGTAGAGTGAAAACAAAAAGAAAGGGGTATTAATTATGCTTGCTTGTGAAACAAAATAAAGCACCGGGTATCAACAAGTATTGAAAAAAAAGGGAAGAAAGAATTGCCAAGTATTTTGAATTGTTGATGTATGAAAATTAGGAAGGAAACAAATATCAAAGAAGGGTGCTACTGATAATAAAAGTTGTGAAAAAAAAACAACGGAATGTGAAATTTACAAGAAAAGAGGCAGTAGTTGGAAAATGAAGTGACGAGAAGAACTTTGTGCTTAAAGTGTTTTGTAATGGTAGTGCCATAGGGAATTTTGCGTCACTTTTATCCATATTATCCTACCTTTCCCTAAGCGTCATTATATCGATAGAAAAGTCCTACTTGATCTTTACTTGATATGCCTACATTAGTGGATAGCGACAAAATGGGCAAGCTTATGGCACTGTTCTATATGCATGTGAAATTTGTTGCTGAGTGTGAGAGTTTTTGGTTTCTATATGCCCCATTGTTCTGTGATTAAATATATGATGTGTGTGTTTTGGGTATTTCTTTGATTGTGAGGTACAATGGAATTGTGTGGTCACGAAGTTTCGGTTTTCAACATATAAATATGAGCGAAAAAAAGGGTGTTTGAGTTCCATGGTTGATCTTAGCTAAGCTTGTCTGTTGAGATGTTCTGAACTAGTCTTGAATGCTTATGTATTGATATTGACTCGTTTCTCTTTAATGCTCGAGGACAAGCAAAAACCTAAGTGTGGGATGGTGATATTTTTCTTAATTGTGTATAGTTTGATAGTAATTTAACCCTATTTTAGTTGTTCTTGAGTAGCTTAGTGGCTAAATTCACCAGGAATGTCTAATTGATGGGTTTTGGTTGATAGGGAAGGAAAAATGAAGTTCTGGACGAAAAATCTGCTCAAATTGAAGAATGGTCATTAGTTGAANAAATTCACCAGGAATGTCTAATTGATGGGTTTTGGTTGATAGGGAAGGAAAAATGAAGTTCTGGGCGAAAATCTGCTCAAATTGAAGAATGGTCATTAGTTGAAAAAATGTCTCATTTTCTTTCCATCGTATGAGTGCCGTGCGAAAATCTGGACAAGGCAACTTCAGACCGCACTACACGCGCTATGCCTAAGAGTGTGCGGCGCGTGGTCCAAATTATCTTGGAAAATTCTTTAAGGCTATTTGGTGTTTGGAGAAATTTTTATAAAAGCTTCGTTTCTTTTCCCAGCCCATCTCGACTTGAGAAGGAAGAGAACACCATTTTTTAAGCAACAAAGAGCTTGGAAGAGTCTTGAATCCATCCTAATCGAAGATTTGAGGAGTTTTTCACAACTTTTCTTATTTTCTGTTATCATGGAGATTGTTTTGTGAATTTGGGATTTTGTGTTTTAGAGTATAAACATAAGTAGCTAAACTTCTCATCTAGGGTTTTAATCGAATTAATTGCTGGATGATTTTTGTTGATTATTTCTTAATTAATTGAGCCAGAAAGTTGTTTCTATTTATTCAACTATGTGCTTATTGTATTTGATTGAAGCGCTCTCAATTAAATGCACCCTATTTTCTTGTTTTAAACTCAGGAAAGGAATTTCAAGTTGGGTTAGCTGAATAACAATACTTTTAGCTAATTAAGGAATTAATTAGTGTGATTTATTGATTGTAATTAGGGATAATGCGATCCTACTGTGATCATTGTGAGTTGGTTATACATGCCTGTTAAATCAATGTAGGAAAGTGGTTTGAGAGAATTATTTCTAGTAATTGGGTGGTTCTAGGGATAAAATAGGAACTCACGATCAATAGAAACACATAGGCGAGATTACCCGAGAGATAGTTGATAAATTAGTTAGATAATTGGGGAAATCATCACCCTAGGCTCTCATTTTAAATACTCCTCTTATCTAGTTGGTTAATCGTTCTTGTTAATTTATTATTGTTATATATTTACTTTTCAAAACAAAAATAAATCCTTTTTATACTTGGAAAATTGTTTGAACTCATTTACTTATCGATAATACTTAGTTATAACTAAGTGTAATTTCTTTGTGGGATCCGACCTCGGACTCTTAGCCGGATGTATTTGCAGCGACCGCTTGTCCTTTCGATGATGAGTTTGGGTGTGATGATCGAGGTTCTCATCATCTACTTGTAATGCTTGTATGACTCTGCAATTGCGGTGATGTATTCGGTTTATTTGATGATTTCAGCTTCTGCATTCTTAATTTGTTCTTTGTGTATTCATATATGTAATTGACGAATGTTGTAATGCATGTAATGTCTATATTCTCTGTGTGTGTGTTTGTTTCAAGAGTTTCACCTTATTCGTTCCTTGATGCAGATTCTCAATAATTTGTCTTTTAAGACAAAATACAGATTCAAACTCACACTTATCCTACAGTGACCAAAAGAAAACTTCAATATGAGAAGGGGAAACAACCTGCCAGACCTAGTGTGGCTGGAGAAAGAATGTGAGCTTAGAGTTGAAGTAGGTCCAAAAAACGAACTCCGTCTTCGACTACACACTGGCAATGCAGAGATCTTTATGTCCAATCGACCCAAATTATTGGCTTATATTTTCAGCTGGTTCCAGATTCTCTGTAAGCATATGAATTGTTTTACTTTTGCCTGACTATATTCTCAATATTAGGTGGAAATATTGTAGCATGAAAATTTGATATTTCTAATTTCTTAAATGTCCCCGGACCCCATTTATGGGATCAAACTGGGTTTTTTGTTGTTGTTGTAATTTCTTAAATGTTCATAATTTGCTTTTTTCATTCTCTTATTCCATTTCCTTATCTCTTTTCAATGATAGTTCTTGTAGCAATGGTACGGGAATATTGCATGGCATCTCAAGGCATGCATTTTATCGTAACTAATCTTTCTTGTAAAATGTCAATCTTATACCAGATATTCACTTGGCTTGGAGCAACCATTCAGTTGCATGGTACGAGAATTGATTCTAAAGCACAGGAGGTACTGATGCTCTTACCCTCACTCATTTTTTCACCTAATTATGTAGTCTACAGGTGGATTTTGAAATTCTTATTCCTGATATACTCAATCACAGACACCAATGATTGCTTACAGAGATGTGCATAATCTCCTCGAACTGCAGAGAGAAAACAGTGATAGTCTAGCATGTGGCTCTAAGACTTTGAAGGTGTGGTATCATTTTCAACTGCATCTTTAAAATGTTTATTAACATTGAGGTTCATGGTTCGAACATCACTACTGCATCTTTAAAATGTTTTTGAGGACATGTATAATGTATTAGTTCTATCATTTCTCTGTTACTTTGTTCAAGGACCTAGGGTACTCATTGTGGGGCCTAGGGATTCAGGAAAGAGTACCTTGTCAAGGATACTCGTAAGTTGGGCTGTTAAAGAGGGGAAAAAACCGTACTTTGTAGATCTGGACACGAGAGAAGGATCGATATCCTTCCCGTGCTGCGTTGCTGCCACTCAAGTCATTGATCCTGTTAAAGGGATACCTTGTGGCAAGCCTCTAGTGTACTTCCATGGCCATAGATTTCCCAGGTTTTCCCCTCATTCTCTGGATTTTAATGTTCTAGGTAAGCATTAACATTTTTAGCTTTCGGTGACGTTTAAACTTTTATTTCATAGGGATAATATGGATTACTACAAAGTTATATTAAAGACACTAGCTCAAACTCTGGAGGCAGAATCTTCTGCCTGTGATGAATCTCATGATGCAGGCATGGTGATCAATGGCCTGGATTGTTCTAATAAGGATGATACTGAGGTATTTAAAATTAATATTCAAGAAAGTAGTGGTACACGTGTAAAAGCTAATATGCATAAAACCATCTGTTAACTTCCGTTTTTTGTGAATGGCTGCAGTTGCTTCTCCATGCAATTGATTTGCTGAAGATAAATATCATTTTGATCATAGATCAGGTAAGGTTGGGGTGGAATGAGAAATAAGTTAGTTTGTTTTCCAATGAGTCTTATTGGTAATGTGTGCCAGTTAATTTATCTAATTAACTAATCTTTTTCTCATTATTCATATTATTGGACTTATTCTTTTGCAATCTTATCACTCAAGCTATATAATGGAGTCGAAAACTCTTTTCTTTAGGACTTATCTTGCTTGTGTCACATGCATTCTGTATACAGGATAAATATCTTAACTTGCTGAAAGAGGCAGTGAGACAGAAGCCGAATGTGGAAGTCATCAACCTGCCAAAGTCGCGTAGTGTTGTGGAGCGGAGTGCTCTAGAGCGACAGACAAAAGAAAAAGGAAGAATGGAGGTATGATTGTAATAGATTGCATTGAATGAAATTGAATTTGAAGTGTATCTTGAGGAAGAACTGGTTTTTATTTTGAAGACAAGGGGAAACAATTTTTGGCCAATTATTTTTCAAGTTTGAAGTTTTATTTGTTTGACAGTTTTGGTAAAAAAAAGTAATTACCTTTCTTTCAAAAAAACAGACAGACTCCTTTCCTTTACTGTTTTCTTGTTGTCTGACCTGGCTAAAGTCATCCTGCTTTTCTTGTTTTTATCTCAGATGCACCCCTTTCCTTTAACTGTTTTCTTGTTGTGTGACCTGGCTGAAGTCGTCCTGCTTTTCTTGCTTCTATCTTGATCCAGGAATACTTCTATCGCCGGCGTTTTCACATAGTAGGTTCTAATTTTTTCCACATCTACCGAATTGGTGGTCCACCTTCAGCTCCTCCAGTAGCTGTTAACATCAGTCCAGAGCTACTCAACTCAGTTTTTGCTGTCTCACTTGCCAAGGAACCAAGTCAAATTACCACAAGATATGCAGAGGGTTAATCGAATATGCGGTAATTGATAATAGCTGTTTTCATTTTCTTGTCTGTGGCGTGGAAGGGTTCATCCATATGCCCTCACTCCCTCTGTCCTTTGTGCCACATGTCTTTTATGCTAGCTGATCTTACACTGACATGACTTCTCTTTATGGTTTAGCGAGAGCATCATGTTCCAGACGCGTAATCTGATGAGTGTTCGAGACAAATATTTGATCGTTGGAAAACTTAATGGGGATGACGCAAGGGTAATTGCTTAGTGTTACGTAGGCAGATCTATGTGGAACACTATGGCGACCGTGAACCAATGCAGCTAGTTTGAACTTCATACAAGTATCGAACTGTTCCCAGCCATGTTTGGTGCACTGCCAAAGTGTCAAGACAAATATCTGTCTCCTACTTTTGAAACCAATGCAGCTAGTTTGAACTTTGTATAATATGTGTAGGTGTTGTTCAAAAACTCAGATATTTCTAGCTTGTGTTACAGAGGCGGATCTATGTGGAACACTAATTACACGTGAATCAATGCAGCTAGTTCGAACTTTGCATTTTTGTATAGGTGTTCAAAACTGAGATATTGCTTACTTTGCACCCGTCACTGCGCACAAGTCTTTGGGTGCACTGCCTAAGTATTGGAGTGTTCCTAGCAGTGTCTGGTTTTCAGATCATTGTAGTTTGTGGGGCCTTTATGCTTTTTTCGTTTCCTTTTTTTTTTTTTTATTTTTTTTTAATCTTTTAGAATTTTCTTAAAATCACACAATTTGGGAATTCTTATTCATTGCTACATTCAAATAATAGTGCTAGTAATTATTTACAGTAAAGATATCATGCATTATTAATTAGGGAAAATTAATAATTCTAAAATTTTAACACTATTATGAGTTTTATTTTCTCTTTTGAGTTTACATTTTCTTTAAATATATCAACATGAAAGAGATACCATTTTGAATTATATTGAATTTGATGTGGGTTGTCTTCTTTGCGTGTCGTTTCTTTCCTACGTAGACTGGATATTAAGAGATAGTAGTACTAATATCTCTATGTTCAGAGTTTATTTCACATGAATAGAGGGCAAAGCGTTAACAATCTTTTCTCTCTTTTTTTTCCTCTACTTTTTGGGACAATATCAGCCTTAGAAGAAAGGAAAATACATAAAAGCTACTTTAGTCTGTAATGAACTTTTATTAGAAGACTAATACGAATTAGTAGGGCTGCCCCAATAGCTCTTTTTGAATAGATATATGAGATGGCACGAAGCCGAACACAAAACAAATCTGGTGTCAATGTGCCGGACCGGTCTGAGCCGGTCCTGAAAAAAGATAGCCCAGTTGGTCTCAGTACCGACCCGGTACCTGGCTGATTTTACAGGCTCAATTGGTCTTGGTCTTTGGGAGCTAAATTTGGCCCGAATGTGTCTGGTCAGGGCCACATTTTCGTAAAATATTATTTTTATAAATTTAATAAATATAACATAATTTTTATTTGAATGTTATGAAACTTCTAACTCATAAATAAAATAAACATTAAACTTTAACGAGTAAAATATTAAAAACATAGAGTCTTAAACAAAAATTATAATTTATGTTAACTATTATGTGCAAGCCACTAAGACCAATATTTGGATAAGAACTTCAAATGCTTAAGAGCCTTAAATTTAATTAATTAATACCTTGAGCATGAAGATTTTTAATATAATTTGCAAGTTCTTATTTTTATTCTTAAACTTAGCAAAAAACAGTTTAGAACAACTAAATCAAACTTCAATTCATAACAGTGAAATTCATTCAAGCTTACAAATACTAATTTTTTAATTTAATAAACTCAATAAAAAATAAGGAGAAACTTCAAATTCAATCTCTAGACGATCTTCTGCTCTTCCTTTGTTTCTTCATTCTGACCCAATTCAATTTCTCACCTTCTAGCAGCCTTCTGCTTCATCTATTACATATGGGGTACCTATCAAACAAGTGTCTTAGTAGAATACACGACCCCTCTATTAGTCTCGAAATCATGCTTATAGTTTTTACTACAAAGTTACATATTGTATTGTATGTGTATTTATTTGATCAAAATAATTCCACTTTACTTCTTATTCGGGGCCTACGCACACGAGGAAGACTGTCCATTATGTAAATTGATTTATTTAGCAATTTAAAAGAGGAAGAGAGTGAGAAAATTAGAATTGAGAGGGAGAGCTGTGTGTGAAAAATGAAGAAAAAGGTCTATTTATAGTTTTTCCACAACAATATTAAACTCAGTGTAATCTCACAAGTGGGGTATGTGATGAGTAGTATGTATGCAGATCTTATCCATACCTTGGGAAGGTAGAGAGCCTATTATTGATAGACTCTCAGCTCAAGGAAAGATGATAAAAGAAGAGGTAACAACAAGAAGTAACACAAGCAATCCAACATGAAAACCGAAGTGAAAGAAACAACAAATAGTAATAACAATTTACAAATAAGAAAATACGAGATTAACATTGCTACTACTCGTATGAATAAGAAAACACTAGACTACCTAGCCATCCATCCTAATTCTCGACATTCATGCTTTCCTATCAAGAGTCATGTCCTAGGTCAGCTGAAGCATCGCTATATCTTACATGGTTACCTCTTCCCAATACTTCTTTAGCTTACATCTACCTTTCTTAAGACCCGTGAAGCCCAACCTCTCACATCTCCTAATTGGGCATCTGCATCTCTCCTCTTCTCTTGTCCGAAACATCTAAGCCTCGCTTAACACATATTTTTCTCCACAGGATCAATACCCACCTTGTCCCGAATATCTTCATTCCTAATTTTATCTATTCTGGTATGCCTGTACATCTATCTCAGTATCCTTATTTCTGCTACTTTCGTCTTCTAAATATGGGAGCTCTTGACTATCCAACACTCTACCCCATACTACATGGTCGTTCTAACCACCACTTTGTAGAACTTACCTTTAAGTTTTGGTGGCACAGTTTTTCCTCCATTTTATTCACCCCGCTTTATTACGAAGTGTGATATCCTCTTCAATCTCCCTATTTTCTTGTATAACTGACTCAAGGTACTTGAATTTTTCTCTTTTAGGGATGACTTGTGTATCAAGCCTCATGTCTCCATCCGCTTCATAAGTTTTATCATTGAACTTGCACTCCAAGTATTATATCTTGGTCTTACTCAACTTAAAATTTTTAGACTCCAAGGTCTTCCTCCAAAGCCCCAACCAAGCATTAACACCACCTCACATCTCGTCAATCATTACAATATTATCTGCAAATAACATACACCATGACACCTCTAATTGAATATGACGTGTCAGTGCGTTCATTGTCAGGACAAATAAAAAGGGTAGAAAGCTAATCCCTAGTGCAACCCCATCAAAACTGGAAAGTGTTCCGAGTCTCCTCCTACTATCCTCACCCAGTTCTTAGCTCCATCATACCTATCCTTAATATCCCTAAAGTATAAATTAGGCATACCTCTAGCCTACAAACAACTCCACAGAACCTCCCCCGGGTTATTGCAAGCTTTCTCTAAGTCAATAAATATCATATGTAAATCCATCTTCCTCTCCCTATACCGCCCCACCAATCTCCTCACAAGGTGAAATGCTTCCTTCATCGAATGCCCGGTCATGAATCCAAACCGGTTCTCAGAAATAGATACAGCCTTCCTTACCCTCAACTTCACCATTCTCTCCCAGACTTTTATAATATGGTTTAGCAGCTTGATATCCCTATAGTTACAATTTTGGATATCACCGTGTTCTTATATAAAGGGATTATTGCACTCAACCTTCATTTTTTGGGCATCTTTTTCGTCCTAAAAATGACATTAGACCAGTGAGCCACTCCAAGCCTTGCCTGCCCGCACTCTTAACAATTCCACCAGAATTTCGTTTGGCCTGGTCTCTTTTCCCTGCTAATCTTATGGATAGCCCCCTAGAACTCCTCAACTCTTATACTCCTACAATACCCAAAGTCCCAATAACTCTCGGAGTACTTCTAATTACCCAGCACTATATTTCTGTTCCCCTCTTTATTTAAGAGTTAATGGAAGTATGTCTACCATCTTTGTCGAATATGCGCTTCATCCATCAAAACTCCGCTTTTCTTATCATTGATGCACTTCACTTGATCCGAGTCATGGGCCTTTCTTTTTCTCACCTTCATGTACGGCTTCTTATCCCTTCCTTTACCCCCAAGTTCTTCATACAACCATTCAAATACTGTAGTCTTAGCCACCGTAACCACTAACTTCACCTTCTTCTTAGCCTTCTTGTACCCCTTCTTATGCCTCCTTTTCTCCTCCTCGTCTACGCTTTCCACTAGCTTCAAATATGCTACTTTTTTGGATTTCATATTTTCTTAGACCTCTCCATTCTACCATCGGTCCTCTTTGTGACCACTAGAGTACCCATTCGAGAACCCTAATACCTTTTTAGCAGCTTTACTAATGTAATCCGCTATCGTGGCCCACATACCACTCGCGTCCCCATTACACCTATAGGACCCCATAGCCAATAACTTTACCCTTTACTCCTGAGCATTTTCCTTATTCAACGCTCGCCAATTGATCTTAGGTTGACCATAGACAACCCTCTTTCTCCTCTTTCTCATGATCTCAAAGTTCATAACCAAGAGCCTATGTTGGGTCGTAAGATTCTCACTTGGATAACCTTGCAATCTATGCATAGACCTCTATTGCACTTCCTGAAGAGTATATAATTAATTTGGGTCTTGGCCACCGAACTCTGAAAGGTGACCAAGTGTTCCTCCTTCTTTTGAAAATTCGAGTTAGCTATCACCAAATCAGCAGCTTTAGCAAAGTCCAACAACGAAGTTCCTTCTCCATTTCTATCTCCAAAATCGAAGCCTCCATGCACATCATCATAACCCCTAGAAATCATTCCCATGCGATCATTGGAATATCCTTTTATTAAAACCTCATCTACATCCTCTTGTCACGACCCAAAATTCCAACCTATCGTGATGGCGCCTAACACACTTGCTAGGCAAGCCGACAATCACATAACAACTAAACATTTGAATAAAGCATGGTTTAATAAACTCAAGAGCGGAAATAACATAAATATCTGATAAAAGAAACTAGAATTCTATTACAACCATCCCAAACCCGATGTTAATGAGTACATAAGCACTACTAAATATCAACATAAGCCAAAACTCTAGTACAACTGTCTGAGTAATAGATCAGCACTGAAGGAAATAAAAGGAAAGAGAGTCAAGGTCTACGGACGTCATAGCAGCTACGTCGAAGTCTCTGAGTAGGTACTAGCAATCACCACCTCCAGATGTACCTGGATCTGCACATGAAGTAAAAAGTGTAGTATGAGTACAACCGACTCCATGTAATCAATAAATAACAGAACTAACCTTGGGCTGAAAGTAGTGACGATCTCAGAAGGATACAGTCAGAAAAATATAATGACAATACATGTATAAAAATGACAATGACAATAAATAACTTAGAGAAATTTCCATAATAAGCTTGTTCAGGGTACAAAAATTTAGACATGCTTTCAAGTTCATAATTAAAAACCAACACTGAGAGGGTGACCCTAGGGAGATGAATCCTTATCCACACGTTGCACGGATAACTCACGTGTTGCACGAACAATTCATGTGCCAATAACAATAACCGCACGGGCATCTCACGTGCCATAATCATAATACTGCATGAAAAATTCACGTGCCAAATAACTCATCCCACACGGACCACTCACGTGCTGCCAATCTAATCCATCACACAAAAGGCATATACAAGAATACATGTATACGAATAACGGATATCAAATCACATACTCATGGACTGAAGAAGATAACATGCTAAGGTGTATGCATGTGCAAGTGTACAACTACAACTTTAACCATGCGGATACGCCGTACAACAACAAACATCATACTCAACAGGAAATCAACACCTACACATGATCTCAGCATAATTCACAGAGCTCACGTAGTCATACAAACATATAAAGCATGATATCATGAAGAACAGTAATCAAATCAAGGCATAGTACCTCCTAAACCCTACTCTGGTCATGAATCATACATATCACCCATATATACGCTCGTCACCTCGCACGTATGTTTCTTATAGACGTTTCAATTAGACAAACAAAGTCATATCCCAAGGGTTATTCCCTCAACAAGATAAGGTAAGATACTTACATCAAACAAGCCAAATCAATACTCTAAAAATGCCTTCCCACGTGAATCAGCCTGCGAACGGCTCGAATCTTGCCAAAACAACTCAATAACATCAAACAAAGACATAGGAAACAACCCTAAATAATAAAGCTTAGATATTTATACACAATACACAAAGTCAACCAAAACATCAACCCGGGCACGTACCCTGAAACCTGACTAAACTCACAAATTTTGAAAACCCATTTCAATACGAATACAAAATCTTCATACGAACCTATCGAAACCATCAAAACGAGATTCCGAGTTCGTTTACCCAAAAGTCAAAAATTGGTCAACTCTTCCAATTTAAAGCTATTAATTATGAGTTTCAATGATGAAAAATAATATATCACATGTGGTGCAGGATCACAAGGAATAAAACAAAGGAATCAAGAAGCAATACCATTCAAGAATAGATTAAGAAATTGTTAATTATGAGTTTCAATGATGAAATAAAATATATCACATGTGGTGCAGGATCACAAGGAATAAAACAAAGGGATTAAGAAGCAATACCATTTAAGAATAGATTAAGGAAACAATCTATTACTAGAGCAACGGAAGGGAAAGAATCAATAAAGGAGATGAAAAAGGAAGAAGCAGCGGAGATACGGAAGAAGAATCAATCAATGATTCGATAAATGAATGACGGAAGCTATTACAAGAAGGTCCCAAATCAAAGGGAAACAAGATCGAAAAGGGCTGCACTAGAGATTGTTAAAGCCAGAAATTAAGGGATCTATCGCACATCACTCAAGTAACGAAAAGATATGCCTAGTGGATGAAAAGTTTGTCAAGACCACAAATCAAGGAAGGTCAATGGAAACTTGACTTTATTCTTAGAAAGAATCAATTTATGATTTCGTTTAAGGATCAACTCCCCTGGGTTTGCAATCTCTTAATATTCACGTCATTCAAAAGTTAAGAAGGCCTCATGAAGTATATATATATATGTTCCAGACTTGAAGCGAATATACTTTGATCAAACCAACTTCAATCTCTTTGTTCTACTTCAAACAAAACATTGTAGTCTGCTCTAGATTTCTTGTGTAACAAAAAAGAGAAGAGAGAGAGAGAGAGAGAGAGAGAGAGAGAGAGAGAGAGAGAGAGAGATAAAAGAACACTGGTGAGATATTGTATCAATTATAGAGAGAAGAACGAGTGACAAAAGTTGTTGGTGTATAACAATATCAACTCATCTGTACTAAGCCACTTCATACTTGAAAGAGATCACCCTTGAAACCCAAGGGGACTGGACGCAGGATTCACTTTTAATTCGAACCAGTATAAAAACATACTATGTCATTTATTTTTTGTAATTTATCTTTTTAATTCAATTCCTGAAAATCCCGATCGACTATAACTCAAATTAGTCGACTACTGCAAAAAAGAAAAGAAAAATCACAATTCACCCCCTTCTTGCACTTTCAATTGGTATCAGAGCTAATCTCACACTTTTCGCTTAACAACTTATGAGAAAAGTTCATGGTAAATCAAGTAATTGTTGGAGCACTCTTTCAAGAAGGAATATCGCAAGTTAGGCTACCATATTTCAGTGGATAACACTTTTCTCACTGGAAAGTGAGTATGGAAGTATATGCAAAATCTTATAATGTCAAAGTATATCGCATTATCAAAAACGGAAACTATCCACTACCAACAACAGCTCAACCACCTCCTGATCCAGAAGATATAGATGAGTACACAGACGAGCAAATGACAGTTGTTCAGGTAAATGTTAAGACACGAAATGTACTCTATAATGCTATAAGTGGAGTGGAATATGAGAAAATATCAAGTTGTAATACAACTAAAGAAATGTGGGATAATCTAGAAGTTAATTATGAAGGAACCAGCAAAGTGAAATATACTCACATTAACATGTTGGTTCATGACTATGAACTCTTCCAGATGAAAGAAGGAGAATCCATTGAGGAAATGTTTGCAAGGTTTAGCAAAATCATTAGTGATCTAAAAGCTTTTGGTTAACCACACTCAAGTGGTGATCAAGTTTGGAAAATTCTAAGGAGTCTGCCTACCGCGTGGTAGACAAAAGTAGTTGCACTCAAATCACAAGATCTAAACAAACTTTCATATGATGAGCTTAGAGGATATCTTATAGCATTCGAGAACACTCACCTCAAGAAAACAAACCAGGAAGAAAAGAAGAAAATAGTTGCCTTCAAAGCTACAACTGAAAGACCAGAAAATGATTTTGATGACGACCCAGAAACTCTTGAAGAAGAGATTGCCATGGTATCAAGGAACATGGATGGTTTAATGAGAAGATACAGAAACACAAGAAGAGGTAGGATGCCCCCTAAGTGAGCCAGACAATACAATGAACACGACAAGAATGATGGAAAATGTTATGAGTATGGAAGATATGGCCATGTTTAAACTGAATGCCCATATCTTAAAAGAAAGGTTTCTAGAGGATTTAAGAAAAACAAATCTTTCGGAAGCCGGAGTGATGAAGACAGTTCGGAACACAAGGAAATAGCAAATCTACGTTTCATGACCATTCAGGAAAATGACATGAACAAATATTCAGGCTGCTAGACTGATGAAGATGCATTAGATGATGAATGCAAAGAAGATAATGAAAATTGTTTCATGGCACGAGGTGAAACAAGCGAGGTAAGATTTTATAACTGTGATAGATGCAATGAATTGCAGGATATTCTTGACCTTACCCTAAAAGAGTCTCAAAAAATGATGAACAAACTAAGGAGACTAAATAGGGAAAAGAAAGAATGGGAACTAAAGCTTGAAGTATGTGAAATTGAAAGAGAAGTACTTCAAGATGAAGTTCAGGAATTGCAAATGCAACTTAATAGCATGCGCAAGTCCACCAGTCACAGTTCTGTCAAGTCTAACCAGACGACTTACAAGTCAACTGGAGAAGGACATGTTAGAACTGAGCACATAAGTACTAATACAAGTGGTAGATCAAAAACTGGATCAGTCCCTATGTGTCACTACTGTAACAAAAATGGACATAAATATTCTTTCTGTCGATTTCGTAAATCTAATGTTTTAGGATGGATTTTGAAACCCAAAAACAATCATGATCTTAGTAAAACTAACTAACAAGGACCCAAGCAACCTTGGGTACCTAAAAGAAAATGATAATTCTGTTTTGCAGGAACACCACAGAAAGAGCCGCAAAGGAAAATGGTACTTAGACAATGTGTGTTCCAGTCACATGACATGTGACAAAAATCTGTTCAAAGAAGTTACAAAGATAAATAGAGAAAGTGTCAAATTTGGCGATGATTCAAAAGGAAAGATAGCTGGAACTAGCACAGTTCCATTCAATAACAACTATGATATTACTGAAGCGTATTTTGTAGAAGGACTCATCTACAATCTCCTGAGTATAAGTTAACTATGTGATTTTGGGTACGAAGTTAAATTCAAGAAAACCAGCTACGCTATTGAATATGAGATAGGTAAAATAATACTCCCAATAAAAAGGTATGAAATGTTTACATTCTTGATGGCATTGAAAATCTAGATAGTCACATCTGCTTAGCATCTATATCTGATGATCCATGGTTGTGGCATAAGAAACTTGGTCATGCAAGCATTCATCTTATTGAGAAACTCTCCAAGCATAATTTAGTTATTGGTCTCCATAAACTCATTTTTTCTAGAAATCATGTATGTGATGCATGTCAAATTGGCAAACAAACCAGAAATTCCTTCAAAAGCAAAGACATTGTATCAACCACCAAGCCTTTACAATTGCTCTACATGGATTTGTTTGGACCCACCAGAACTGCTAGCATATGAGGAAAATGATATTCTTTTGTTATTGTGATGCCTACTCACATTTTACATGGATGATTTTCTTATCTCACAAAGATGAAGCTTTGAAATACTTTGAAATTTTCTATAAGAAAGTTGAAAGAGAAAAGGTGTACCTTATTACAACCATTCAAAGTGATCATGGAAGAGAATTCGAAAGCAGATTATTTGAAGATTTCTGCAATGATCAAGGATATACTCACAACTTCTCAGATCCAAAACCATCTCAAGATAATGGAGTAGTTGAGCAGAAAAATAGAACTATACAAGATATGGCCAGATCAATGATATTGGAATATTCCCTGCCAAACCATTTTTAGTAGAAGCAGTAAGCACAACCTGCCACATTCTTAACAGATGTCTTATAAGACCTATCATGAAGAATACTCTATATGAATTATGGAAAGGTAAACGGCCCAACATAGGTTATTTTCATCCTTTTGGCAGCAAGTGTTTTATCCACAACAATGGTAAGCACAATCTTGGAAACTTTGATCCAAGAAGTGATGAAGGTATTTTTCTGGATTATTTCATAAATAGTAGATCTTTTAGAGTTTATATAAACGCACTTTATTTGTAGAAGAATCGGTATATGTCATATTTGATGAAAATAACATTACGGTCGAGAAAGGAATTATTGCAGGTGATGAAGATATCAGTCAAGGAACACCACAGTCAAGAAAATCTCAAAAGTCGACTGATACGATAGATGGTGTCATAAAATCAACTAGTGAGCTTGTCAATAGTCAACTATAATCACAGAAGGAGTCAACTACTCATACGATTGCAACACGTCCAAATTAGTGGAGAAGTGAACCGAAATATCCTCAAAAGTTTATCATAGGAGATCCAAGTGAAGGAATGAAAATCAGGGGAGCTCTTAAGAAAAAGGAAAATGTAGCACTCATCTCTCAGATTGAACCAAAGAAGGTTGAGGAAGCCTTAAAATACTCTAGCTGGATGCAAGCAATGTAGGAAGAACTCGATCAATTTGATAAAAATCAAGTCTGGAAACTGCTTCCTAAGCCTGCAAATGCTACTGTAGTTGGAACAAAATGGGTTTTCAGAAATAAGCTTAATGAAGATGGAAAGGTCGTGAGAAATAAATCCAGATTAGTAGCCCAAGGCTACTCATAGAAGGAAGGAGTTGACTACGATGATACCTTTGCACCAGTAGGTCGACTAGAGTCTATACAGATTATTCTTGCATATGCATCCTTCAAACTATTTAGACTCTTTCAGATGGATGTCAAAAGTGCCTTTTAAATGCTTTATTGATGAGGAGGTATATATAAAATAACCTACTGGTTTGGAAGACTCAAAATTCCCTTACCATGTGTATAAATTGACTAAAGCTCTTTATGGGCTCAAACAAGCTCCACTAGCATGGTACGAAAGGCTTAGTTCATTTTTACTTGATCATGTCTTTACAAGAGGTAGATTAGATACTACATTATTTATCAAACGATCATCAGGAGGTAATCTTATTATTCAAGTTTATGTTGACGATATTATCTTTGGAAGTGCTAACCCTCTTTTGTGCAAGGAATTCACTAGTCTTATGCAAAGTGAGTTTGAAATGAGCATGATGGGAGAGCTTACGTTTTTCCTTGGACTACAAATTAAACAATCTAAAAAAGGAACGTTCGTGTGCCAGACAAAATATACAAAGGAATTAATTCAAAAGTTTGGCATGAGACATGTTAAAGCAATTTGTACACCTATGAGCCCGTCAACAAGTATTGACAAGGACGAAAAAGGAAATCCAGTTGATTAAACTAAATATTGTGGAATGATCAGTTCTTTGCTTTACTTGACTGCCAGTCGACCAGATATTATGTTTAGTGTGTGTAAATGTGTCGGGTTTCAGTCAGCTCCTAAGGAATCACATCTGACTGCAGTAAAGAGAATAATTCGTTACCTCATCAAAACTATTTCTTATGTATTATGGTATCCACGTTCTAATAGATTTAAACTGGAAGGTTTTTCAGATGGTGATCTTGCAGGTGATAAGGAAGGTAGAAAAAGCACTAGCGGAACATGTCAATTACTGGTAAAGGCATTAATTTCATGGAACAATAAGAAATAAGGCTCAGTTGCATTATCCACAACTGAGGCATAATATATTGCCATTGGGCAATGCTATGCATAGTTACTTTGGATGTCTCACCAACTAGGTGACTGTGAACTATTTTTTAAACATATTCAAATATTTTGTGATAACTCTAGTGTTATATGTCTCTCAAAGAATCCTGTGCATCATTCTAGGGCTAAGCATATAGACATCAAACATCATTTTATTAGAGATCACGTGGTCAAGGGAGATATATAATTATGTTTTGTTGGCACCACTGATCAATTAGCTGGCATTGTTACTAAGCCTTTACTTAAAGATAGATTTTTCTCCCTAAGAGAACTACTTGGTATTATTTAGCTTGATCATAAATATTAGGACCTATGTGTTAGTTTTTAATTCTTGTGTGTCTAATGTTTTTAATTTTGTTTTATCTATAAGTATGCATTAATTTAGCGCCTCAGATTTCCCTCTCTTTTCCTATCAGTAGCAACTTTCCAGAAAGGAAAATCAATCATTATGACTCTTCCTGATACCTTTTCCTTTCATGCACTCAACTGTAAAAATCCCTTCCTTTTAATCCCCTAAACCATTGTTCTCTGTCTTCATTGCTCCTACCATTCAGAAACCCTTCCTCAAAATCCTTCAAACACTTTCTCAAAATCTCTCAATGGCTAAACACTCCAAGAATCCGTCTGCCTCCACTAGAAAAAGTACTCGTTCCAAGGGAAGACCTTCATCTCAGCTTCCAGAATAAGTAGACCTAGGGTCTGAGCACTCAGAAGGGTTTGCCTCTTCTCAGGCAATACTCTCAGACCACTTTCACCCAATAGGATAAAAAGCTCTTGGAAAAAGGCCTATGGAAGACCCCCATGAATCATTTACCCCCAAGAAATCCAAAGTAGACCTCTCGATTTCTCTAGAGTCCGTCCTCAATTTCTGGGATACCCCAAATAGGGATTTCTTTGTTGCTCTGCAAGAAAAGCCCATTGTCCAAAGTAGAGTAATTGACCTTGATGATATGTAGGCCCTTAATTGTAAGGTAAAAGATCTGTTTGTTTTTCAAGGATGGTCTAAATTCCTCTCTGTACCCCCTCCCAAAGTTTATGAACCTTTAGTCAGAATATTTTATGCAAATTTTCGCTCTAGCATGCCTGATAAGTTAGAATCCCTAGTTCTAGGAAAACACATTGTCCTTGATATGTTTGATTCAATTTTTCAGTGTAAGTGCTCCGATTTTCCTATGCTTTTCAAAAAATCCTTGGCCTGATGATTTTGAAATTTCTTTTTATCAAGCGAAACGTTGTATTGCTGAGTGTCGTCTGATTTTCTTTTTAACCAGATAGTTCCAGTGATGTTAATTTTGAAACTCGAGTTCTCGGGCACATTGTTGCCACTACTCTTCTTCCTCGTACTGGATCATTCTCCACATTCTCTCAACGAGATACCTTTCTTGTCTACTGCCTTGTGACCAAACTTAAGGTTAAACTTTCCTCATGGGTCATAATCTTCATGATTGAGAGTGTTGATGATCCCACCAGTTTACCCTATGGTTTGGCTATCACCCACATTTTGGAAGCCCATGATGGTACACTATAATTGTGTATTTTGGCCACTAATTTCACTCTAATTCGCTGCACTTTACTAATGTTTGAGCTTTAAATGGTATTAATTTGCACTGATTGTGTATTGTATGCTTCGCAGGAATGATTCCTGGCTACAGTGAGGTTATGGAGCATATTAGAGCTAGTATGGAGGTTTGAAGGATAAGTAAAAGCTTATGGAGTAATTTGGGATTGGGTTCGAGGATCAAAGGATGTTAGCGCACTCAAAAAGAAGAACGAAGAAGAGAGCAGGAAGTTGCCCAGGTGCGCGGCTGCGCACTGGGCGTGCATGACAAGCAAAAACTAGCCAAAGTGCGTGGGCATATGCGCGGTCACCTGTCCAGGTGCTCGGCCGCGCATGTCTATTCGAAAATGTTTCCCAAGGCTAATTTGGTAATTTTGGAGGCGACTTCCCTTGATATATATGAAGCCCAGCTCGTCTACAATGGAGAAGAGCTGAGGATTTTGGGAGTTTTTTACCTAGAGAAGATTGGAGAGCCACCAAGGAAAAAGACTCAAGAATTCTTCATGATTTCAACTCACAATCAGTGCAATATGATAGTTTCTATCAATCTTTATAATAGATATTTTCTTTGTTATTAAACTTATTTGAAATATCCTACTCCATTGTTATGGAGTAAGTCCCAATTGGGTGTTGATAGATATGGTGTTTCAATAGTTGGACTAGGGAGTCGATTCTTGATACTTGCTAGAATTAATTTATGGAGCTTGAATTGTATTGTGGAGTTACTTAGTAATTTACTTAATCGAAGGAAAAGTTTGATATTAATTTTTTGCACATCTTATGCTCTAGTTTAAATTCACAATTCAAATAGGTAATTGAAGGAGCCTCTTGAATTATTGATTGAACGAGAAAATAGGGAATATTCGTGAGAAGTTACCTTTTAGATCATAAGCATAATTTCTATTCTTGCAACTGTTTACCATGCTTCAATTGGGTTAATTACTGAACTAGTGTCTAATCATGAGAGGAATATTAGCTTCAAGAGTAATCTGATGATCGGTTGAATTCGTGAGAATCGATCATACTATAGAGTGAATTAATTCAAGAATTAGATCCCGAGTCAGTTATCGTGCATCTATCAAGTCTATTACCCTTATTTTCCTCATAAATATCGTGCTTACTTGCGCTTTTCAGTGATCAATTGTTATTTGCTTGAACTCCAATAGTAAATCATAGTAATAGATATCCAACCAAGTGTTAATTTTTCTTGATAGTAATCAACTCGAGATTATTCAAACATTGTTTAATTCCAATCCATGTGGAGACGATAATTACTCTATACTATAATTTGACTAGCAAGCATAATTTAAATGTGTGTTTTGCGCTCATCAAATTTTGGCGCCGTTGCCTGGGATTGGCAATTAATAGTGTTGGAAATAGTTTATAGTGCTAATTTAGGAATTAGCTTTTGATTTTTATGTATTCACGTTTTCTCAAGGGAAGTGATACCATACGAACCAGAATTGGAAAAACAAATGCGACATCTGAGAAAGGAAAGGGAAGTAACAGAAAAATCTTTGGGATAAACTTCAACTCAAGGAACCATGGCAAACGAGGACAATAAAGGAGTAGACTTAGCTATAAGGGAGGCAGCACAACAAGAAGCTACACGGAGAATTGCTGACGAAACAGTCGAACTAAATGGGGGTCGAAGGTAAGTCTAAATTGACCTTTGGTTGAAGACCAGTTCGAGAACACAGTAGTCCGACCGGAAAGATCACTAGGTGACTATGCTAGGCCTGTATATAATTAAGGAATGTCAAGTGTCAGACCTCCACCTATAGCAGCAAACAACTTTGAATTGAAGCAAGTCTTGATTCAAACTATCCAAAATAATTGCACTTTTAGAGGGAAGATGAATAAAGATCCTAACATTCACTTAATGGACTTCGACGATATCATGAACACCTTCCAATACAATGGAGAATCAAAGGATGTTGTCTACTTAAGGGCATTTCCTTTTTCACTGAAAGATGATGCGAATCAATGTCTTTGCAGCTTACCCGCAAGTTCTATAAGGACATGGGAAGATATGAACAAGAAGTTTCTTGACAAATACTTTTCGGCTGCAAAAACAGGAAAGTTCAGAAGGGAAATTCACAATTTCTGCCAGAAGGAGACAAACGGTTTTTAAAGCTTGGGAACGATTCAAGGAGATATTCAGGAAATGTTAGCACAATGGAATTGAATTGTGCATGCAACTCCAGAAGTGTTTGGATGGATTGACACCGTCCTCGCGATGAACTCTGAATATTGAATGTGGAGGTCTAATAATGAAGAAGACGCTAGAGGAGGTTGTCTTAATCCTTGATGAATTATCTAAAGATGCTAACCAATGGCCAACTGAGAGTAATGAGAGAAGAAAATCAGTTGGGGTTCACCAGGTGGATTCTAACACATCTATGCAAGCTGAGCTAGACACCACTGCTAAGGAAATAAGAAAACTGACATTAGCTAAAGTACAAAGTGAGCCGCAATTAACATGTGACTTATGTGGATTGGGACACCCTACACACGAGTGCCAAGCATCCGCTGAGAAAGTCAATATAGTGGGAAACTTTAATAGTGGAAACTACCAAGGTGGAAACAACTATAATGCTATGGGTCAAAACATCTAGTTTTTTCGTAGAGTTCACCCAGCGGAAGCCTAAATTCATGGCAGCAAAATAATCCAAGACCCTAGGGTCAAGGACCACCAGGTTTTCAGAACCTATAGAGGCAGCAATACCAGCCACCATAACCAAATAAATCAAATATAAAAGATCTCATGAAGTGGAAAAACATTGACTGACCCAATGGTGAAGGCTAAATCTGAGGTGGTTAACAAGCTGACTGAGACACAAGCACAAAAAAAGAATAAAAAGCAAAAAGGCCAGGGTAGTGGGTTACAAAAGGAGATTGGAGAAAGTAGGCACATACCAGATCTACCTTTACCTCAAAAGATGAAGCGGGGGAAACTTGACAAATATTTTGGACGATTCTTGGAGATGCTCAAGCAAATTTATGTAAACATTCCCTTCACAGAGGTACACACTCAAATGTCTGCTTATGCAAAGTTTTTGAAGGAAATTTTCTCTAGCAAGAGAAAATTATAGGAAACAATAGTGGTCAACCTAAATGCCCACTGTAGTGTGATATTGCAATAGAGGCACCTCTAATTCTTGGGATGCCATGTTTATGTACAGGAAGAGCTATCCTTGATATCTATGAGGGGTAGCTTATGCTCAGAATGGGCAATGAACAAGTGGTGTTTCAGATGAAGAGGATGATGAAATACCCCAGCGATGAGGTATCCATCTACTCATGTTTCAATCTAGATATTATAGGGGAATTGGCTGAAAATACAAGTTAGACATCCTTGTGGGAGATACTCTAGAGAGGTGTATTACTCAGTCTAGCACAGTGGAAGATGAAGATCCTGAAATAAAGAAAGAGGTTGAAGCTCTTGAAACTGAGAATCAAGTGGTTAATGAGGAAGAATTAAAAGATAAGGCGTCTAAGCCTAATGTGGAATTGAAAGTCCTACCCACTCACTTGAAATATGCCTTTCTTGAAACTAACAATTTTCCCGTGATTATTTCTGCTGAGTTAACAAGTACACAGGAGCAAAAGCCGGTGGAGCTGCTGAAAAAACATAAGAAGGCCATTGGCTGGGGCATAAATGATATTCAAGGAATCAGTCCAGCCATTTGCATGCACAAAATCTTGTTGGAAGAAAATAGCAAGCCAGTGGTGCAGCCTCAACGCAAGTTGAACAAGAATTTGGAGGAGGTAGTACACATGAGATCCTCAAATTGCTAGATACAGGAGTGATCTTCCCCATCTCTGACAGTCAGTGAATTAGTCCAGTGCAAGTTGTACCTAAGAAGGGGGGCATGCCAGTGGTGAAAAATGAAGACAATGAGTTAATCCCCACAAGAAATGTCACTGTATGGAGAATGTGCATTGATTATAGAAGGCTGAATAATACAACAAGGAAAGACCACTTCCCACTCCCTTTTATTGATCAAATGCTCGAGAAGCTGGCTGGACACGGATGCTACTGCTTCCTGGATGGGTATTCAGGCTACAATCAGATACCCATTGCCCTAGAAGATGTTGAGAAGACCACATTCACTTGCCCGTCAGGTATTTTTGCATACAGAGGGATGCCGTTTGGGCTGTGTAATGCACCTGCCACTTTTTAGCGGTGCGTGATGTCTATATTCTTCGATTTAAATGGGAAGTGTATAGAGGTGTTCATGGATGATTTCACCCTTTGGGTGATGAATTTGAGGATTGCTTGATGAATTTGAAACTCGTGCTTGAACGTTGTGAAGATACTCACTTGGTTCTTAACTGGGAGAAGTGTCACTTCATGGTGAAGGAGGGAATTGTCCTGGGCCACAAAGTAACTGCTCATGGAATTGAAGCTGACAGAACTAAGGTTGATGTTATTGCTAGGGTCCCTTCCCCGACTTCAGTGAAGAGCATAAGAAGTTTCTTGGGACATGTTGGTTTCTATAAGAGGTTCATAAAAAGAAATTCCAGTATTACCAAGCCGTTGACAACATTGCTAGCGAAAGATGCCAAGTTTATTTTCAATGTGGAGTGCTTAAGAGCATTCGAATTGATAAAGGAAAAGGTTGTTAGTGCTCCTATTACAGTAAAACCTGATTGGAGCCAGCCATTTGTGATAATTTGTGATGCTAGTGATGTAGTTGTGGGAGTAGTTATGGGGCAACAGAGAGATAAAATGTTTAGGCCCATCTACTATGAAAACAAGACATTGAATGATGCTCAAGTCAATTATGCCACTACTGAGAAGGAGTTGTTTTCTATGGTCTTTGCTTTTGACAAGTTTAGATCATACCTTGTGGGAAGTAGGGTGATTGTACATATTGATATTGAAATACCTGTTGAGTAAGAAGGAATCCAAGCCGCGTCTGAAGCGATGGGTGTTGGTTCTACAAGAGTTTGACTTGGAGATAAAAGTCAGGAAGGGAATAGAAAATAAAGTCGCAGATCATCTATCTCGACTTGAAAAACCTCTAGTTGAATCAGTAAAAATAAGGGAAGTTCCCAAATGAGCAGATTTTCTCCATAGATGCAGTCTCCGAAAGGCCGCCTTGGTATGCGGATGTAGCCAACTTTTTGGCTAGTGGATGGTTACCCCGTGACCTCACTCATGATCAAAGACGGAAGCTTCAAGGTGAGGTAAAAAGTTATTTTTGGGATGACCCTTTCTTATTTAAACTGTGTGCAGATGGTGTGATCTGAAGATGTGTGCCTGAAGGAGAAATGGCAAACATTCTGTCTCATTGCCATGATGGAGCAACTGGAGGACACTATGGTGGAAATCGCACTGCAGCAAAGGTCATGGAAGCTGGTTTCTTTTGGCCTACTCTATACAAAGATGCAAGAGCGTGTGTAGCTGCATGTGACAAGTGTCAGAGAGCAGGTAATATTAGCAAGAAGTATGAAATGCCTCTCAACTCCATTCTGGTATGTGAAATGTTTGACGTTTGGGGAATTGACTTTATGGGTCTGTTCCCAATGTCGCATTCTCATGAGTATATTCTAGTAGCCTTTGACTACGTCTCTAAATGGGTCGAAGCAATTACTACTAGGACCAATGATGCTCGGGTGGCGTGTGAGTTTTTGCGGAAAAACGTCTTTACCCGTTTTGGGACACCTCGAGTGATTATTAGTGACAATGGCCACACTTTGTGAATAAGCAATTTCTTGTACTACTATCCAAGTATGGGGTCACACACAAAACAGGAACCCCGTACCATGCCCAAGCTAGTGGGCAAGTCGAAGTGGCCAACCGGGAACTAAAACGAATTCTTGAAAAGACAGTTAGTGCTTCTCGTAAAGATTGGTCTGTCAAGTTGGATGAAGCTCTATGGGCATATAGAACTGCGTTCAAAATGACCATAGGGACTTCGCCATTCAAATTAGTGTATGGAAAGTCGTGTCACCTACCTGTTGAGATAGAACATAAGGCTTATTGGGAATTAAGATGCTTAATCTTGATCTTAGTCTTGCAGATGATCACAGGTTGGTGAAAATGAATGAATTGGAAGAGTTCAGACTGGACGTGTATAAAAGTGCGCGAATTTTCAAAGAAAAGATTAGAAGGTGGAATGTTCTTCTGATTAAGCCAAAGGAGTTTCATGAAGCGGACAAAATCTTACTGTACAATAGTAATCTCAGATTATTTGCCGAAAAATTCAAGTCTAGATACACGGGACCATATATGGTGAAACATGTATCACTATATTGGGCAATTGAGATCTAGAACAAAGACAGAACAGAAAGTTTCAAAGTAAATGGGCACAGACTAAAATCGTATCTTGTTGGGGGATTTGCACAGCAATCCTCGAGCATCAAAATCAATTGAGGATGCCCGGTTGAGTCAAGCTGACAACTATAAATCAGAACTACCTCTAACCCTTCTCCTAGTTAGATTTCTTTTTAGTTCACAACATATAATAGATAGAAACTAGTGTATACTATGATGTAGTAGGAAGGAAGGCACATGTCGTGAAAGGTAGGAAGTGCTAAAAAAACAAATGTGCGCGGCCGCACACTGACTGCGCATTTTCAGACCCTTATTGCCTCACGTGCGCGGCTGCGCATTTTCAGACCTTCACTGCCTCACGTGTACTGACCGCGCACAGGTGAATCTTTCGTTTTTTTTTAAATTTAATTTCGGACCCCCCCCCCCTTTTCTAAACACCCCCAATTTCAAAATCCACCCTTTTCCTTATTCTAAACAACCCTAACCCTACCTACTTCCCTCATCTCCTCTCTTAAGCATATAATCCTACCATCAATTGGCAGTGCCCTCTTTCCTCTTCTCCTCTCCCCACATCCTCACAAGTTTCCCCTCATGTAAGTGATATGCTTCCTCCCTCTTAGTTTAGTTTATTTTCTTTTATTTTTTTTGTGTTGTAGTAGATTTTTGTTAGTGTTTTCTTTCTAGTTATACTCATTTTCTTACGGGGTGGAAGTTGAATTTCACCATGGATGGGCTAGGTGTGACATTGGTGTATCCTTCGTCTAATTGGGGCTAAAACTTGTTTTGTGTGGGGGTTCGACAGAACTGTGCATATCAGGTGTTCGTATAAATGCCACAAAGAGTTTGAGAGTGTAATTTTGTGACCAAGTGTGATGGTGAAGTCTGATTAACCTCTCTTGGGTCACCACTTGTGCATTTAACTGATATCTGGTGTTTGTTACAGGTATTATGATGCCATCCAAGAAGCAAAAAACCATAGGTGCCTCCTCAAGTGGTCACGCTAGCTCGTCCCGATCGCGAGCTTCTGATACTGCTTGCCCGTATGATAATTACAAGATCGTCTCTAGTACAGCCCAAGAACGATTCTGTAATAAGGCACGCAAGAAGCCCATACCGGAGAGGGCAATTGATATCGGGCCCCTCCAAAATGACTGCCCCAATATGTATCATGAATTGGTCAGGCGAGGCTTGGGGATATTCTTTGAAGAACCAGAAGAGGCCAACTTAATGGTTGTTTGGGAGTTTTATGTGAATTGCCCGGAACATGTCAACCATGTCCGTGCAGTTCGGAAGAAGAGTGTGGATGTATCCACAGAGGCCATTCGAAGGGCCTACCAGTTTGCCAGTGTTTGGGGAAAATCCTGAAGCAGAAGACTACTATGCCACGTATAACAGAGAACCACCCACGTGGCAACTATTCCTTAGGACCATTTGTGTGCCCAATAAGGAGGTAGTGTGGGTCACGCCAGGGAGAAAGTTTCATTTGTAATTGCTTACCTTTGAAGGGAAGTGCTGGCTCTACATTATAAATAGCCGCCTGCTACCTTCCTCAAATACCACTGAGGTCAATAGTCCCCGAGCCGCACTGATCTAGTGCTTTATCGATGGCTATGATTTTGATGTGGCTAAGGTTATTCACAAAGAGATGTTCATTCGCTGTCATGTGCAGAGGTATTAGGCACATGTACCGGAAAATAGGGACATGGATGGGAAAGTCAAAAAGGAACAAAATTTCTGGGCTAATAAAGTAGTAATTGGGAAGGACCCCGTTGGGTCTGTTAAGGTAGATAGCGATGAGTCTGATGCGCCCAATGATGGTAATGAGGTGCAAGCTGAGGATGTGGCTGCTTCTCAGCTGCACGAGCAGGTTGTTGGGGGAACCTCAGGTGGCTGATGGGAAATAAGAATGAGTGCCTTAGAGCAAGAGATGGCGGGGATGCGTACCTCTATCACAGACTTGGGAGCTCGGGTGGATGCCCTTCGTACACAAAATGCCAAATCTTAGAGGAAGATCATGGAATGGATGCGTGCACTTGTCCGAGATTGTTATCTAGAGCCGGCACTATCTCCGACACAGACTGACTCTATCAGGGAAGTTTTCTTTACCTTGCATTTTGCTTTGTGTGACATGGGAACATGACACCATTTAAAGTGTGGGGTGGGGGCTATGTGTTTGTTGTATGTACATGTAGTTGTAGTTTCCTCTTGGTAGTTGTAGTTTGCCTTGTCTTTGCTAGCTGCAGTAGGTAACATTTAATTAAAAAAACATCCATAAAGATTTTTAAAATTTTCGTCTTTTCCCGACAATGGATATCATTCGACGGGTTTCTTGAGGGAATTAAGTCGAAAGAAAAAAGACAGAAAGATTTTCTTTTGTAGTTAGTGTATTAATTCCCCCTTGGTTTTTCTGTGTTGTGGTTCTTTTCCAAGGGTTTTGTTTCAACCAGGTGTAGTTAGTTTTTGTTTTTAGGAGTAGGGAAACCTTATGCTATGAATTGAATTGAAGACAATGTCTCTTGACTTTATTATGCCTTGAGAACAGTAAGTGCTTTGGTTGTAATGCTTAGGCTCAGTTTTTTACTCGTGCATAAGTACCTTAAATCGTATGATCTTAACTTTGCTTAACTGCTTTGACTAGAGTGTTGTGATGATCCAATCTCAAGTGAGTTATGTTCCATGTGTGTGAGAGGTTTTGGTGTATTCTGTGCATTGCATTTGATGTCTACAACTTGCCCATGTATTTGCAAAGCGAAATAGTAGTTTAGTCAGACTTGGAAGTGATATAGGGATTTCTTTGTTGAGCCATATATATGTGTTGTACCCACCTAATTGTTATATATCTTAGTTAACCCCTTTGAGCCTATAATCCTATTTCTTTGGCAACCACATTACAAGCCTTACCCATTTGTTTGAATTGACCATTTATTTGAACTATTTACCTCTCGTGAGCGCTTGAATAGTTATGAACTTTGTAAAAGCTGAAGTGTGGGGGGGTTGATTTGGCTTTTGAGTAGAACTAATGAATTAAGGAAAGAAGGTGCCCTGTTTTGAAAAAAGTAAGAGCCACTTGAATTGAAAAAGAAAAAGAAATAGTTGTATTGTTGTGAACGAGATTCATTGATACGTGGTAACTCTTGATATAATTGTTGGGAGTTCATATAAATTGATATGACGGTGGAGTCTTGGTTTGACATAAGTGTGAGGTTTTGAATGAAATGTATGTATTAAAGTGCTTAGATAGGTGTAGTCACTCTTATATCTAAATGTATCCTACCCGTCCCGCAGCCTACATTACAACTATGAAAGTCCTACTTGATCTTTGACTGAATAAACTCAATTAGCAGAGTAGTACACTACGGGAAAGCTTATGGTTCGTCTTTTGTGGCACATGAATGTTGTTTCTGAGAGTGAGTGAATTCTTTCTATCTTGAGTTCCTAATTGTTCTTGAATTTTATTGTTTGTGGAACTACTCTATTTTGTTGTGTGAGGGGTACTTGATTCATGAAGGAAAGGTAATTCTGGACCTCTATGTTAGAGAAAGTGAGTTGGTTATAGATAATGCGTGGTGCTGTTGAGTTAAACTTTGAGATGAAGATGTCACAGTATCACACTTAATCTGTTTTAAAGAGTCTTGGTGTGATGAGTCTTGAGTGTTGTTGAAAAAGGGCGTATTTAGGTGAAGTGTAGTTGGGTTGCTCGGGGACGAGCAATAGTTTAAGTATGCGGTGTTGATGGTAGGCTATAATTGTGTATTTTGGCCACTAATTGCACTCTAATTCACTGCACTTTACTAATGTTTGAGCTTTAAATGGTATTAATTTGCACTGACTGTGTATTTTATGCTTCGCATGAGCGATTCCGTGCTACAACGAGGTTTTGAAGCGCATTGGAGCTAGTATGGAGCTTTGAAGGCTGAGTAAAAGCTTATGGAGTAATTTTGGGATTGTGTTCGAGGATCAAAGGATGTTAGTGAACTCAAAAAGAAGAATAAAGAGGAGATCAAGAAGTTGCCCAGGTGCATGGCCGTGCACTGGGCACGCATGACAAGCAGAAACTGGCCAAAGTGCGCGGCCATATGCGCGGCCACACATTTCTATCAGGAAAATTTTCCCAAGGCTAATTTGGTAATTTCGGAGGCGACTTCCCTTGACATATATGAAGCTCATCTTGTCTAAAACGAGGGAGAGCTGAGGATTTTGGGATTTTTTTACCTAGAGAAGATTGGAGAGCCACCAGGGAAAAAGACTTAAGAATGCTTCAAGATTTCAACCCACAATCGGTGCAATACGAGAGTTTGTATCAATCTTTAGAATTAATATTTTCTTTGTTGTTAAACCTATTTGAAATATCTTACTCCATTGTTATGGAGTAATTCCCAATTTGGTGTTGATAGATATGGTGTTTCAATAGCTGGACTAGGGAGTCGATTCTTGATACTTGCAAGAATTAATTGATAGAGCTTGAATTGTATTGTGGAGTTATTTAGTATTTTGCTTAATTGAAGGAGAAGTTTGATATTAATTTTCTGCACATCTTATGCTCTAGTTTAAATTCACGATTCAAATAGATAATCGAATGAGCCTCTTGAATTGTTGATTGAACGAGGAAATAGGGAATATTTGTGAGAAGTTACCCTTTAGATCATAAATATCATTTCTATTCTTGCAACTGTTTACCATGCTTCAATTGGGTTAATAACTGAACTAGTGTTTAATCGAGAGAGGAATATTAGCTTCAATAGTAATCTGATAATCGGCTGAATTCGTGAGAATCAATCATAATATAGAGTGAATTAATTCAAGAATTGGATCCCGAGTTAGTTATCGTGCACATATCTAGTCAATTACCCTTATTTTTCTCATAAATGTCTTTTCTCGCTTACTCGCGCCTTTCTGTTGTCAATTATTATTTGCTTCAACTTCAATTGTAAATCGTAGTAATAGATATCCAATCAAGTGTTAATTTTCCTGGATAGTAATCAACTGGTGATTATTCAAATATTTTTTAATTCCAATCCCTGTGGAGACGATAATTAATCAATACTGGAATTTGACTACCGAGCATAATTTAAGTGTGTGTTTTGCGCTCGTTAGCCCACAACATCTCTATCTCAGAAAACGCTTTTGTCTCTGTTTCCAAGACCTACAACTCTAGAGCCTTCGCCAGTATGGAGTATGTGTGTGCTAAGGGTTCTTGGGTGAAGAAACAGAAAGGTGAAGTCAAGAGGGTTTAGCCTGATCCCAAAACCAAAGCCCTTGCTTCCTATCATAGTGTAGGTGATCCTCATCTTATGGCAAAACTGTCTGCTAATGACAACAAGTTGACCAACATCAAGGACCTTCTTGCCGCAACTCAATCCACTGTTAGGTACATCCATAAACTCTCCAAAGATACCGGGTCCGATGTTTCAAAGATAAGTGTCAAAATTCTCAAACTTGAAGAAAATAGAGTCAAAGCCTTCAAGGAAGCACATGACAAGATTGATGGGGTGACAGTTTCAGCCAATGCTAGATTTGAACGTGTGAAGGAGGCGATTTGCAACACTCTTACTTATTTCTTGCGTCTTTAGTTGTGGAAGATTCAAAAAATCTCTTTTTGCTATTTTGCTGTTTTGGACTGGATAACCAGTCACTGGATAATGTTCTATATTGTTGCTAAACCCCGCATGCCTATATTTTGAAAATATTTGCCTATGATGTATCTGTTTCTACTTAATTTCAACTGTATATATGCATATTCCCCTCTTTGCTGATGTCAAAAAGGGGGAGAAAGAAGTTGTACTTTGCAGGACAGATAGAAACTCCTGTTGAGGGGGAGTACTTTGCAGGACAGATAGCAACTCCTGTTGAGGGGGAGTCGACTAAAGTATATGCAGATCTTGTTGAACGAGACCGACTGAAGTATATGCATCACCTATTGATGGGGAGTCGACTACAGGGAAGTAAATTATTTATTTATATATATATATATATATATATATTATTTTTGTCATCATCAAAAAGGGAGAGATTGTTAATTATGAGTTTCAATGATGAAAGATAATATATCACATATGGTTCACGATCACAAGGAATAAAACAAAGGAATCAAGAAGCAATACAATTTAAGAATAGATTAAGGAAACAATTTATTACCAGAGCAATGCAAGGGAAAGAATCAATAATTAGATATGAAAAAGGAAGAAGCAACGGAATACGGAAGAAGAATCAATCAATGATTCGATAAATGATTGACGGAAGCTATTTCAGGAAGGTCCCAAATCAAAGGGAAACAAGATCGCAAAGGGCTGCACTGGAGATTGTTGAAGCCAAAAATCAAGGGATCTATCTCAAATCACTCTAGTAACGAAAAGATTTGCCTAGCGGATGGAAAGCTTGTCAAGACCACAAATCAAGGAAGATCAACGGAAACTTGACTTTATTTTTGGAAAGAATCAATCTATGATTCTGTTCAAGGATCAACTCCCTTGGATTTGAAATCTCTCAATATTCATGTCATTCAAAATCAAGAAGGCCTCACGAAGTATATATATACATATGTTCTAGACTTGAAGCGAATATACTTTGATCAAAACAACTTCAATCTCTTTGTTCTACTTCAAACAAAACACTATAGTCTGCTCTAGATTTCTTGTGTAACAAAGAAGAGAAGAGAGAGACAAAAGAACAATAGTGAGACATTGTATCAATTATAAAGAGAAGAACGAGTGACTAAAGTTATTGGTGTATAACAACATCAACTCATCTGTACTAAGCCACTTCATACTTGAAAGAGATAACCCTTGAAACCCAAGGGGACTGGAACTAGGATTCACTCTGAATCCGAACCAGTATAAGAACATAATGTTTCATTTACTTTTTGCAATTTATCATTTTGATTCGATTCCTGAAAAGCCCAGTCGACTAGAACTCAAATTAGTCGACAACTGCGAAAAATGAAAGAAAAATCACAATTCACCCCCTCTTGCACTTTCAAAAGCTTCCAAATCGAGAGGCATTCGTCCAAATCAATATCGAACCACTCAAAAATTAAAATCAACCATAAGCGCACGTCATAATACATCATATGAAAATACGCAAAGTCACAAACAACCGAATGGAATACTAAAGCTCAAAATGAGTGGTCAGGTAGTTACATTCTCCCCCACTTAAATATACGTTCGTCCTCGAACGTGCTAAAAGTCATTCCAAAGTCATCAAATCACTATATAAGCTCGCCATACACATACCAATGAGTAATTACACGCCACCACAATCCATCTAAGTCAATTGGCATAACCCCGACTGAATATCCTTTCTTCAACCGTAGCCCATAATTACCTTAGGACCAAATCCCACCATCTAAAATTCCTAAGATCTCATTCTTTCATATACCCGTGTACAAGTCTCAACAAGCTGCGTCAAGCCATAACTATATTCCCAGGGTGTACCCACACGACATACCACATAACTCATGTACTCATAGTAATAACTTCCTACCACAATAGCTGCTCATTACCAAACACGATACTAGCAATATACCTCATATCAAATAGAACCTTGTTCGAAACCTCCAGAACACTGCAATGATAAAATAATCATCTAGAAACTTTTAACCACCCACCAAATCAACAAGTCGTAGAGCTCTTTCATTGGACAAGGATTGTTGCAAAATTCTGAGATGAGCAATGAATTTATTCTTCCAAACATAACTTATCCAAATCCGATTGCTTTAATTCCAGGTCCAACAAACTTATCTCACCCAGTACAAGCTTCCCGACTGATATGCCACACACAATGCCACATAGAGCCACATATGATGCAATCTGCACCTAACAAGCAATAACTCAAATATAATCAAAGATGGAAAGAGAACCAAATAAGAGAACTACCCAACAAGTCCAACATATACAACCCCAACGTTACCATGATATGAATCCATCCCACAAGGAGAAGAAAAACACACGAAATAACCACAAGGAATCACATCGTAACATAATCCTGATTCGACACGTAGCCCGATCCAAATATACCGATCCATATGGAATACCCATCAAGCAATAATGCTCATAATCAACAACCACATGCATATCATGAAGTGAGTGAGCATAACCATGGAGAAATAGATAGCACAAATATACCACAGATAGAAAAACCATAACCAAGGCGCAATAAATAGTCAAGTAGTCTCTCAACTAGAGTCACAAGGCCTCGCTCGAATCTTGCCACAAGGCCTAAATAGAGTCACATCATATGTGTGAATAGTCAAGTAGTCTCTCAACTAATTGTAGTATAAATGGAAACATATGAACATACCAGAGCATGAATAACATCCATTCTGCCCGATGATACACCCACAATATAGACTGTGTTATGGTAAGTAAGCCTGATCCGATACAGAATATACATTCTCATTAGGCCTACCAATGAGCCCCCAAAACAATGCTGATCATCCCAAATAGGAATGTAACCTTCCAAAGTCCACGATGGCCCAATCCATAACACATACAATCAACCATCCACCTCTTAACACACTTTCACAGTCTGCAACCAAGGAGCAATCGGCTTCTAAGAACATTTAGTTTCTAACCTCTAGAATACAAGAATCTCCATATCTGATCTCCAACTCTCCCTCTCAAATGACTGAAACATCACTTATACACAATCACCTCATGAGAAATACTCCTGTTAATCTTCCTCACCACATAGCAAAAATCTGAACATCCGCAGTCAACAACCAGGCAATTGATGTAATACTAGTCAAGCATATGCATATCTATACACAATGTCCTTCCAAAATATCCACCCTTCTCGAACGATACAAGATAGTGCTAGCAATCTCCCATGCTATCTAAAACTCATGGACTTTATTCTGAAACTGAACTACAACCTTATTCATACAATTAAATGCCTCACGACTCACTGCATATACTATGCTAAAATACCAAAATACATGATTCTCATCATCAACCCTGAATCACAAGTGGGATAAATACTCCATCAATTAAAAACCTTCTACGTACCTCAATCCAGGAGAACATCGCAAAACACAACAAACCTTATATACCCATAAAATACATCAATCTTAGGCCATGGTCAAAATGATCATGAACTCTTCAAAACCCATTAGCACACATCCACACCATCAGAACTGGATCTATCTAAATCCACCAAGTAATGCGCACTACCAAACCCAAAGTAACTCAAACCAAAATGTTCTCTCTAAAGAGACCTTCTGTGAATCCAAAGTTGCTTCTTTCATCTCTCTGTTACTGCCATATAGCATCAATAATAATATAGAAGTACCACAAGTCTCACCACCATCTAATTCAGATATCAAGTTTGAGCCATACATAAATCTGAAGATCCTTAAATACCACATATGAATCTTGAACTCATCAGAACCTTTTCGATAGTCATCAACTCCGCTCCAATCTTCGATACATAGCCGATACGCACCGAACAACTTGTGCTCCATCAACATATGAATATCCAAAACAAGCACCCGGGCGATTCCTTTTCCTTGCACACTACATCCCTAACGAATATCAAACCTGAATCATCCCACGATCTCTATATACCCATAAGGCATAGTACACCATGCGCCCACTAAATCCCTTGCTCCACCATCCTTGAAATCATCCTCCAAGCCATAACTGATCCACAAGTATGCTTCAGTACAAAACTAACATAACACATGACCATGCAATCTGATTCTCGATAGTAGACTCCCCCACTTGGGTCGAAGCCATAGGACACAACATCTGGTAACCCACAATATTCTTCCTCTATAACTGCCATGATCTCACAATGTTATTCAGTTGAATTCTTCATAAGCTCATTTAGCACTACTTATAAAGCACCTCAAATCATTTGCCAAGCACATATTCACCCTCGTGACAGTTGTGCAAACTTTCTCCAGCGATCCAAACTCAAATTGTAGTACATATACATACTAGTGGGTAGAAACAAATACTTCACAAAAATATCATAAGGATCACACAACCTCAAACCATCCCGCATGAGATAACCTACCTGTTTAGCCTCAAACTGGCATCTCTATATGACCCTATCATGGTCGCAACCACTCTATAATCACTTAATATACTAGAGTCTACACTCATCAACTACTAAAGAATTCCTTAACATACTCATAACTCGATACTGTACAACATATCCAGAGAGACATTAAGCATCCATAGCCTTTTACATCCCAAACAAATTCTTCTCGTCACATCCAAACCATCTAAGCATAGGCCTCAGTCACATAATACTCATCATATAGCTATATTGCAACTCACTGAGCCACCAATCCCACTCCTAGGGACACTACCGACCATATAAGCCCAAACGCACATACTCACACAACTGAAACTACCAAACCCAAGCTATGGTCTGAACCTGGCTTCAAATCCTCTAGACTGACCTACCTCCACAACACAGAAAATACATCTCGCACCTCATACACGAAATCACAAATCATTGATGCACAACTGATACTGAGTGCTCAATACACATACACGTGAATGAAAAGAAACTAAGTTATAGGTGTTATAACCCAAAATCCCACCAATGTTCGAATGGCACCTAACCCAACCCGCTAGGTAAGATAAACTATATAAGTTACTACTACAATGAGAAATCATCAATATTATAAATAATACTATAAAATAATATACAAGTACCCCAAGGATTGGTAGTACAAGTCTTGAGCCACTATGATTTAGATTTACAAAGCTGGTGAAATGAATAAATACAACACTTGTTTGAAAGTTACATAAACAGAAATGAAATCCTAAGCTACCACGAACAAAAGGTTGCATGAATCTAGTATGTTGTTATGACTCTAATGTAAAGCTCCGTCTTCGCAGCAACTCAGCTCCAGAATCTACATGCAAGGTGCATAAGTGTAGTATGAGTACAACCGGCCCCATATACTTAGTAAGTATCTTGACTAACCTTAGAGAAGTAATGACGGGATTTTTAAGTCAAAAGATAATCAATTTGACACACATGTGCAACTCAATAACATGTATAATACAGACAAAATATTCCAGAAAGACAATCACAAAGTAAAGAATATCAATAGTAAGGTTCACAAGTGGGATATGGTAATAAACAAGATCTATCAATTAGATATGATCAACAATACAACTTTCACCAACCCCAGCTCACAAAGAGGTATGTACCACATAATGTTGTGCTCAATACTCGTACATGCCTGTAAATCTGTGCCCAACATGATCCGTTTTCATATCAAATGCCAAATAACTTTTTCAAGAGAACCTTTCAAGAGTCAATTATATCAATTCTCGATGGCAACTTTCTTATCGTGTCAATCTGATATGCTATCAATAACTCAAAAAAGATATAATATTAACTCCACGTAGGTAAACCGGTTTTGACAATCAAATCATCAAATATAAGAGAAGGAATCTGAAATAGCATGACAAACGAAATTCTATAATTTACGCAAATATAGCACAGATTTTTAATGAAAATAAGTACAAGACTAACACATTACTTTCATCCTATCACAACAATAATATCAGAAATGAAATCCAGAAACATCACATAATCTCGGCAAGAATAACCCCATAAACCATCATGTATAACAACATCACAATACCATCTTTATCTCAGCGCGTGTACTAAAATAAAGTAATTGCGCGCCTTGTCTCACCACATGCATATTAAGAACTCATCCCACCTTGTCTTACCACATGTGCAAACCCGATATAGCCTGGCTTATATCATCACATGTGAAATATCAACAATAAAAATTTCAAGGAAAAGACCTCGTGCTGACACCACTAATCGCAATTGCACGGCAAAGACCTCGTACCACAATATCATCAAAATCGCACGGTAAAGACCTCATGCATATGGTAAAGACCTGACCGTGCCACAATGTCATCATAATCGCACGGTAAAGACCTCGTATCACAATATTATCATAATCAGTATGCTCAACATGTCTATAAGTGCCATAATCACAACAATGCAAGGCAACAATTTATCATCAAGAGGCATATCCTCATAACTCGTCAATAAAAGGCAAAAGGACATTATAACAATAAAATTCAGATAAGGCATGACTATAGCCAAATCAATTATAGCGACCAAATTCAAGTTGTCATATAAAGAATGACATATGTGTCACATAGTACACGCGTCCCGTTCAATACACAATACAAGAACAAGTATGGCTGTGTGTTCATAACATACATGTATTTAGTTTAGCATAAATCTCAAGATTAGTTCACTATGTTCAAACTAAGGCACCGATAACCTTAACTTTAGCTCTAGCATGGTTTATTACACTCACATAGTCAATGACTTGAATAATACATAGAATCAAGTAGAACATACAACTAAAGAAGTCATAAAGTACTCTAAAATCCACCCCTAACATAGATACCCATGGCACATATGTATATGCTCGTCACCTCATATATAAATCACCCACATATGTAGCGAATAATATCAATTAGTAAGAAAACTTCCCTCAGCCAAAGCTAGGCAAGACACTTACCTCAAAGAAGCCAAATCGATAATCTAAAAATGCCTTCCCGCCCGAATCGACCATCGAACGGCTCGAATCTAGCCAAACGCAACCCAAAAACAACAAATAATGCCATAGGAATCATACTCAAACAATAATGGTCAAATCTTTAATTAAATACTTAAAGTCAACCAAAATGTCTACACGGACTCGCACCTCGAAACCCAACAAAACGGACAAATTCCACCAACCCATTTGAATACGAGTCCAACCATTAGAGTTTCATCCAAATCCGACTCTGAATCGATGTTTAAAACCCATTTATTCATTTTAGAAAGGTTTTTTCCAAAAACACACAATTTCTCTTTTAGATTCATCAATCAAATGCCAAAATCAAAGATAGAATCATGAATAAGAATAAAACCCGAATTAAGAACACTTACCCCAATCCAAGTGGTGAAAATTCTCTTAGAATTGCCCCAATCCGAGCTCCCAACCTCAAAATATGATAAAATGTGCTAACCCTCTGATGATATAACCGCAACCAGTGAATCCGCATTTTTGGACAAACAATCGCATCTGCAACACCGCTTCTACGAAACAAACCTCGCATATACGAGTATCCTTCAACAAGACACGCATCGCATCTACAGCAAACAAGCGGCATGTGCAGATCCTCAAGCGCAGAAGCATAAATCCTCAGTCCAGCCAGGTTTCACAGGTGTGCACCTACATCCGCACCTGCGACTATGCACCTGCGACCTTACTTCTGTAAAAATGGCCAACCCAAAGCCTCACCAATTTCGAATCTGTAGAAACCAAGTGTCCATGTGTGTCTTTGCATCTGCGACCAATCCTCCGCAGATGCGGCACACCAGAACAAGCAACCCATGCAAACTCCGAAATGTTTCGAAATCAATATGAAACACACCCGAGCCCCTCATGACCCCGTCCGAACATACCATCATGTCCCAAAACATAACACAGACCTACTTGAGGCCTCAAATCACACAAAATAACATCAAAACCACGAGTCGCCCCTATATTCAAGCTTAATGATCTATTTTAAATTTCCAATTTCTAAACTTATGTCGAACACGTCTAAACAACTCGAAATGACTCCAAATTTTGCACACAAGTTTCAAATGACATAACAAACCTATTCCGATTCCCGAAACAACAATCCAAACCCGATTCAAATCACGATCAAATCCATGAGCTCTTAAAATCTTTAAATTGCCAACTTTCGCCAAATATAGTCAAAACATTCTAGAAATATCCCAATACAAATACGGGCATATGCATGAGTCCAAAATCACCATACAAACCTATTAAAACCATCAAAATGCGAATTCGAGACCATGTACAGAAAAGTCAAACTTGGTCAACTCTTCCAACTTAAAGCTTCTACCTTGAGAACCATTCTTCCAAATCAATCTCGTACCACTCGAAAACCAAAACCAACCATACATGCATGTCATAATATATCATATGAATCTACTCAAGACCTCAAACCACCGAATGGAATGCTAATGCTCAAAATAACTAGTCAGGTTATTACATTCTCGCCCACGTAAACATACGTTCGCCCTCAAACTTTCCAAAAAACATACTGATGCCATCAAATCACTACATTAACTCGTCATGCATATACCCATGGGTGATACCATGTCACCTCAGTCCATATAAGTCCGTCAACACCACCTAACAAAAGATTCTTTCTTTAACCTTAGTTAACAAATATTAGAACCCAATCTCCAACATCCAGAATTCATTATAAGACCAGTTTCTCGCATCTATACATTGTATAAGTCTGAACAAGATTTATCACGGAATAACCATATTCCAAGATATAACCACATGATATACCACATAACTCAGATACCTATTGCATTAACTTGCAACCACAACAGTTGCACATTAACAAACCCGGTATAGACGACATACCTCATATTAAATAAAACCTTGTTCTGAACCTTCCTACACTGCCAAGGATGAAAGAAAAATATAGAAAATCATAACCACTCATCAAATCAACAAGTCATGGAGCGTTCTCGCCCGACAAGAACCATCAACAAAAGCTAAGCGGACTTATGACATCATTCTTCCAAACATACTTTAACCAAATCTAATGGCAAAACTTCCAGATCCAAAAATCTCGTTTCACCCAGTGCAAGCTACTCGACTACCAAGCCATATGAATAACACCTAGAGCCACATACAATGTTATTCGTGCACCCTCAAGCAAGAACTCAAATATAACTGATGATGGAAGGAGAACCAAATGAGAGAACGGTCCAGCAAGTTCCACATATAACACCACAAAGCACAAAGCTATGAACCAATCTCACAAAGGAAAAACAAAACACACGAAATAAGCACAAAGGATCATATCGCAACATAACTTCGATGTGGCGCGTAACCCTAACCAAACATACCAATCCACATGGATTATCCATTTCCCAAGATCTCATACTCACCAAACACGTGTATATCAACAGCAAGCACGTGGAACATATGACCATAATAATTGATTAATGGATAGCACAATATACCATAGACAGGAAGACCATAACCAAGGCACAATCCACCATCCGACACCCCCAAGAGCAATCTCGCGCGAACTTTTTCACAAGGCCCAAACAGAACCACATCATGTGTGTAAATAGTCAACATCCTCACAACCCATCTGTCACGCCCCAAACTCGGGGAGCGCGACCGGCACTCAACCGAGAGAATCCGGCCGAGCAAGCCTATTAGATTTTCTTCTACCCAAACTCATCCATGAATAAAGAGGAGATGTACTCCATTAATCATTCACTGAAAAGATTTTATTAGCAACTTCCTTTTCATTCCCTTTAGCAGTTTCATTCATAATTTTCAAAATATTACGAGTTTATAGAATTTATGAAAAACATGATTTCCAATTATCAATATTTCTAGTTCAATTCCCAATATCAACCATAACCCACAACCTATCTACGGAGCCTCTAAGTACAATAAAAGAGTAGTATGGAAATACCGGCAACAAGGCCCCGGCTATACCTCAAAACACAGTATATGAGAAATAAATACATGACCCCGAAATGAAGTGGGGCTCACCAAATTAGCTAAAAAGAGTGTCTTTCTATCATTTATCAATGACACATGTTAAAGAACCACCTGCATCCATTAAAGATGCAATGCCCCCGGCAAAAGGGACGTTATTACTATCGAATAGCACTAGTATGTATAGCTAAAAATCCTCTTTCAAAATATAATGCCCATATAAGAAAAGGCAACACATAGAAACATCAAGTCAAAATCCACAATATCCAAATGTTTAGTTAAAACATAATAATTTTCAAAATACGAACTTCATATACAATATTTGGTTGGGAGATCATTAGCACCGCTATACCACCGTCTTTGTTAGCACGGAGTCCAATCACGCCCGATCAGCTAGGCCATCTCCCCACTAACAATGTGGTTTGACATGTTATGCAAAAGAAAGTTGTTACCAAGAGTAGTACCACCATATGCGCAATATGGTGTCTGATCTCCACCCGATCAACTAGGCCGCCTTCCCACATATGCCGTGTGGGTTGACTTTTCCAATCCACAAAGGTTCTAGTTTCATCCCAATTAAGGGAAATAATATCACAATTTCCGAAAGTTCCAATTTCATCTCAAATAAGGGAAATAATCCCAATTCACCCCTACACCGGCACGTGTAGTTTCAGGTATGGGCCTTATGACCCACCCTTCCTCGGTTTTGCTAATGATGCTCACAAAAATATTTTTTGATTTGTTTTGCATTCACAAATATCATAAATACCATTGTACTCACCTCAATATCTTTCACATTGTGTAAATTCTCATTAGTATTCCCAGTCATTCACAACGACAAATTTTCCTTGGCTCATTAGGCCATTCACAAGATTCTTTATTCCTGGCACGANAATGCCCATATAAGAAAAGGCAACACATAGAAACATCAAGTCAAAATCCACAATATCCAAATGTTTAGTTAAAACATAATAATTTTCAAAATACGAACTTCATATACAATATTTGGTTGGGAGATCATTAGCACCGCTATACCACCGTCTTTGTTAGCACGGAGTCCAATCACGCCCGATCAGCTAGGCCATCTCCCCACTAACAATGTGGTTTGACATGTTATGCAAAAGAAAGTTGTTACCAAGAGTAGTACCACCATATGCGCAATATGGCATCTGATCTCCACCCGATCAGCTAGGCCGCCTTCCCACATATGCCGTGCGGGTTGACTTTTCCAATCCACAAAGGTTCC
>AWOL01S0128560.1:437-13790 GCA_000715115.1 Nicotiana otophora | reverse complement strand
ATTTTTAAACAATGGAGTCGAGGCTCATTTCATATTCTTTATCGCGTCTTCTCAAATTATTTGCACTACTAGACACAATCATAACTTAAATTCTTGGCATGTTGGCCATACTCTATATCCCCAATTAACTTATTTCACTTCCAACCATCTTTATAGATTATCAACAATAAGACATTTCCAAATCAAGACTTTAGGTACACATATGAGCAATTAAGACCCCGCATCACTTATAATATGACTCGTATACTTATTATCATATCCAATTGATATCCATCCCATTAATAGTCCTCGTCTTCAAACAAAATAATATAATTAGCGCACGTTAATTTTTTTAATAGCGCTTACGTACTTCGAAATATTTCGGGGTGTTACACCATCGTAGTATAAGAGAGTAACACATGAAACATATCAGGACATGATAAGATCAACTTTAGTCGATGACACACCCCTCAATAATAGCTGTGCTGAGTAAACAACCTGATACTATATAGAATACACATTCTCATTAGGCCTAACAATGTCCCCCCAAATAAAATTCGATCATCCACAAATAGGTAAATAACTTCCCAAAAAGTCTACAGTAACCCAACCATAACACATACAATAAGACGTCAAACTCTTAACATACCTTCATTGTCCGCAACTAAAGAACAATCTGCCTATGAGAACATTCGGTCTCTGAACCTCAAGAATACATGAATCTCCGCATCCGATCCCAACTCCACCGCTCAAATAACTGATACATCCCTCATACACAATCATCTCACGGGAGATACTCCCATAAATCTCCCACGCCACGTAGCAATATCTGAATGTCAGTAGTCAATAAACAAGCAATTATTGTAATACTAGTCAAGCATCCGGAAGTCAAAACACAATGCACTTTTGGAGATGCACACCCTTCTTAGGTGATATTAGATACTGCCAATATTATTTTAAACATCCGAAATCGTGCATGCAATCTATAACTCATGACCTCCCTTCAAAATCGAATCGCAACCTTGTACATGCAAATCTCAATCACACACGATGCACCTCATCTATCATACCATCATATGAAAACACGAGAATCCCACTATCAACTCTAAATCATAAGTAGGATAAACACCCCATCAACCAGAAACCTTTAACTTGACCCCATCAGGGAGAAAATCACAACACGCAACATACTCCTGATACCTGCAGAAGGCATCTGTCTCAAGCCATGGTCGACACAATCGAGAACTCTTCGAAACCCATTTGCACATAATCAAGCAATCAATACCGAGTTCCTATAACTCAAGCAAGTCACGCAGACCGCCTAACTATAGATTATTTCCACAAAACACTTGTAGAGTCTCACCACACCAAAGGAATTGATCATTTCTATTACTATGCTGATCCAAACCCTACCAAGCTGACCTATTTCTCCAAGTTCCTCTCAACTTGCCTTCAAGTTCACACTTCTCCTTGCCAGTACACTACAATTCTTAACTAAATCTCAGCCCAAGATATCCTATTATTAAACCATTTCATCCTAAGGCCCATAAGCCACTGTATTACCTCTTAATAACCTAATAGTACCGCAACCGAGATACCATTCTGAAGAGACCTTCTGTGAAGTTGAAGTTGTTTCTTTTAGCCTTTTTGATATTGAAATGTGGAGTCGCTAATGATACAAAAATATCGCAAGTTTCGGCACCATCCAATGCAAATCTCAGATCTTAGATATATACAAATTCAGGGAACCCTCAAATACCACATATGAATTTGGAACACATTAGAACCTTCTGGAGAGTCATCTACACTGCTCAAATATCCAGTGCACCACTAACATGAGTTGAATGACTTGTGCTCTATTAGCACACAAACACCTAAAGAAGTAACCCTACCTTTAAAAAACTCTTTATGGCCCTACTACAGTCACAACCATTATGCAATCAATCCTTGTGGGTATGTACTCATCAACCAGATCCAAGGATTGGTAGTACAAATCATGAGCCACTACAATTTAGATTTACAAAGCTGGTGAAATGAATAAATACAACATAGGTTTGAAATTTACATAAAAAGAAATGAAATCATAAGCTACCATGAACAAAAGGTAGCATAAATCCAATACTTTGGTGCGACTTCGATGTAAAGCTCCGTTTTCGCAACAACTCAGCTCCAGAATCTGCATGCAAGGTGCATAAGTGTATTATGAGTATAACCAATCATATACACTCAGTAAGTATTTTGACTTAACTAAGAGAAGTAGTGACAAGACTTTTAAATCAAACGATACTTACTTTGCACAACATGTGCAACTCAATAACATGTATAATACAGAGAAAATATTCCAGAAAGACAATCACAGAGTAAAGATGTCACGACCCAAAATCCACTTACTCGTGATGACACCTAACCCAACCCGCTATGTACGAAATCATTAACAGTCAACACAACTCAACTGAGAATAATAGAAATCAATAACTAAAATAACTAAGTTCCTATACAGTAACCCAAAGATTGGTAGTTCAAGTCATGAGTCGCTAAGACTTAGATTTACAAAGATTGTATGAAAATAATTACAACATATGTCTGGAATATACATAAAACAAAATACAATCTCTAAAACAAACAAGGACAAGTGGTAGCTATATCTGGAAAATATGTACATCTTTAATGCCAGCTCCCGCTGGCAATGGTCAGTGTCCAATTGTAATGACCCGTCCAGCCATTTTGTATAGTTTATCCCCATTCCCCTATCTATTTCCTCTTCTATGTTGTAGTGTGGTTATGTAACTTGTCAGGGTATTTGGTTTTGGTTTGGGTGAGTTTTGTAGTGAAATGGGACACTTAGTCCCAAAGTTGGAAGTTTAAGTCAAAAGAGACGACCGTAGTTTGAATTTTATGTAGACTACGCTGAAAAGGAGTTTTGACGATTCCAATAGCTCCGTATTATAATTTTGGACTTAGGAGCGTGTCCGGATATTGATTTGGAGGTCTGTAGGTCATTTCGACTTGACTTGGTGAAAGCTAGAAAGTTAAAGATTTGGAAGGTTGAGAAGTTTGACCGGGAGTTGAATTTATTGTTATTATGGTCGGATTCTAATTATAGAAGTTGGAATAGGTCTGTGATGTCATTTATGACTTATGTGTAAGATTTGAGGTCAATCAGAGTTTTTTTGGTATGAATTGAAATTAGTTTTGGAAGTCGGATGTTCATAGTTGTAATAGGCTTGAATGGGTTGCGATTCATAAAATCGATGTCGTTTGATGTGATGTTAGGCCTTGAGTAGTTCCGTTATGTGTTTTAGAACTTGTTGGTATATTCGGATGGGATCCCGTGGGTGAATCAAAGTGAAATCGAATCATTTTTGACTTAGTTGTTTGCTGAAACTTTAGTTGTTCTGGTGTCATCACACCTGCGGTGGGAGTGATCGCATGTGCGAATTCGCTGGTGCAAGTGAAGCAACACATACGCAAAAAGGACTAGCCCAGGCTTGGGGTCGCAGAAGCGGAGACCCTCAGCAGGTGCGGGTGAGCATGTGCGCCCATGTTACGTCGCAGCGGAAGGGCCGACGCGCGTTATCATTTGCAAAAGTAGATTTACTTGGCCTTAGTATGACCCGCTCCTGCGATGGATTTTCTGCAGGTGCGGGGTCGCAGGTGTGACAGTGAGCCCGCAGAAGCAAAAATCGCTGGGCAGAAAAGGGTGTGTTCAGGAGTTTAATTCCATTCTTCATCTTTTGACCTAGAGAGCTTGGTTTGTGGGGATGTTTCAAGGACTTTTCAAGGAAATCATCAGGGTAAGTGATTCTAACTCGGATTTGGCTATTATACATGAATCATTTTTGTTTGCGTCATTTAATTAGTGATTTGAGTTGGAAAAATTGGGAAAAAATTGTGAAACTTCCTAGACCAAAATTTGAGGATTTGTAAGGCGATTTGAAATCGGATTTGAGTAATGTTTGTATGGTTGGACACATTATCGAATGGGTATTTGGATTTTGTAAGTTTGGTCGGGTTCCGAGATGCGAGCCTGAGGTTTACATTTTGAGTTGACTTTTTAATTCCCTTTAAAGGTTTCAACTTTATTATTCGAAATAGCTTCCTATAGTTTTTATTTATGGTATGAAGTTGTTTTGGCTACATTCGAGTCGTTCGGAGTTGGATAATCGCGGGAAAGGCTTACTAGTGGATTGATTTAGCGTGTTTTGAGGTAAGTGTCTTGCCTAACTTTGTGTGAGGGAATTACCTCTTAGGATTGGTGCTGCTTTGTGTTAATTGTGATATATGAAAGCCGTGTAAGCAAGGTGACGAGTGTGTTCATGGGCTAAATGTGGTAATTGACCGATCTTAGCTATGAGGATTCTTTCCATGCCTTTAATTGAGTTTCCATAACATGTTATATTCATTATCATTAGTCTATCTTCATATGCTTTACTTGTCATCGTTAATACTTGTCTTATATCTTACTTGGTAATTGTCTTTACATGTTTAGTTGAAGTTATTGTTCTATTCATTACCTAACCGTTGAGTTCATTTACTTAAAGTTGTTATTACTTGGAATATCTTATTATTGAATTTGGTGTTGAAGGTATAAAGGTCGTGATTCACATTGAGGAAAAGTTGTTGAAATACCATTCTTTTTGAGTTACTCACTTTCAGTTGCTATTGTTGAGACTCTTGTATATATTGTGGTTGAGCCATGGGCTATTTAATATGGAAACACTATTATTGTTGATTTCTTTGGCAAGTTGTGGTATTGGGCACTTGAGGTGCGATTTGTGATATGTTGTGATATTGATACATACGCGGTGGTATAAGGATTGGGGTTGAAATGCATGCGGTGAGATAAGGTGGGCTTGATACGCGTGTTGCTTGTAGGGGGACTACTTGAAGCCACGTGGTGTGATAAGGTGGGCTAACACACGGGTAGCTATTTCGAAAAAATGATTTTCAAAACTAAATGCAAGGCTTCTGCGGTGATATAAGGAAGGATTGTGATTTCATTTGTGAAATGAGATTACGAGGCGGTACCTCGGTAGTGATTTTTGTTGATACCTTTCGTTTACATCACTTGTGTTTTGTTGCATTTCTTCCTTGGCATTCTTATTATGTGTTTTATTCCTTGATGTCTTAATTGCCTTAGTTCAGTGTAGCTATTCTTCTTATATTTCTTCATTGTATCATTTCCAATGTTTTTCATTATCATACTGTCATATACCTATTCATTATCATACGATCTTATTGACTTGGCCTTGTCACTACTATACTGAGGATAGGGTTGATTCTTACTGGGTACTGTTGTGGTATACTCATGCTATGCTTATGTATATCGTTTTGTACAGATCCAGGTACCTCATTCCAGTCTAGGCACCAGTGAGTCGAGCTTGGATCAGAGACTTCAAGGTATACCTGACGGCATCTGCAGGCCTCGGAATCACCCTCTATCTAGTTCAATTTCATTTTCCTTTTTATAGATAATGTTGTATAGGGATGTTCAGTATACTCTTGTAGAGCTTGTGACTTGGTATAATCGGATTTTGGGAATTATGTTCAGTTGAGTTACAGAGTCTTTTATGATAGCTTTTGTTTAAATTGAAAGTTTCATTACTATTTCAGTTAAATTTTTCTTGTATGCTAGTCTTACTTAGTCTTAGAGACTAGTTGCCATCACAACATCCTACAGAGGGAAATTGGGCTCCTGACAAGTTGGTATTAGAGTCTCGTGGATCGGTACAGAGACGTTTGTACTTATCTTCGAGAGGCTATGGAACTATTAGGAAACTTTTGAATATTTGTCTTTCTATTCTCTCATAGATGGTGAGGATACGCACCGCTGGATCCGATGATCAGACGCCCACGCCCCTGCTAGAGTAGCGAGAGGCCAGGGCCGAGGCAGAGGCCGAAGAGGGGAACGTGGTACATCCAGAGCACCTGCCCGAGCTGCACAAAGGATCCACCGATAGCTCTAGTTGGGGGGCAGGTACCTGAGGCGCCTGTTGCTACCCCTACACTTCAGGAGACTCTCGCCCGTTCTTGAGCATGTTTGGTACTCTGGCTCAAGCAGGGTTGATCCTACTTGCACCAGCTACATCTCAGGCTGGGGGAGGAGCACAGGCTCACACGGTCCATATTAGAGTAGTGGTTCCATGTTGACCAGGTCCCAGAGGTTATACTAATGCATCTGGTTATCCCAGTTCAGCCCGAGGTTAAGACTACGGCATATGAGGAGGAAAAACTAAGACTCAAGAAGTAGAAGAAGTACCATCCTCTTACTTTCAGCTGCCTAGTTACAGAGGATGTACATGGTTTTTTGGAGAAGTTCCATTGTATTCTCTGTAATATGGGTATAGTGGAGACGAGTAGGGTTGCTTTTATTACTTTACAGGTGTCGGGGCCAGTGTACCAGTGGTGGCGGGCTTATGAAGAGGGTATCCCTACCGTGGCAGCTTCACTTACATGAGCTCATTATTCAGAGATGTTCCTGAGAGAGTTTGTTCCCTCGAGCCTTCAGGATGCATGGCTCGTGGAGTTTGAGCAGTTGTGCCAGGGTGCTATGACCGCGTTAGAGTATGCTGTTAGGTTCAACGTGTTGTCCAGACATGCACCTACCTTAGTTTCCACAGTGAGAGAGTGAGTCCATCAATTTATTGAGGGGCTCAACTATTGTATTAGATTTAGCATCGCTCGAGAGTTATATACTAATACCCCATATCAGCAGGTGGTTGAGATCGCACAGAGATTAGAGTGTATGCGGGGCTGCGAGAGAGGACAGGGAGGCCAAGAGGCCTCGAGATTTTGGCGGATATAGTGGTGCTCGTGCCCCGGCTGCATCCCTTCATGGTAGAGGCTATGTGAGCCATCCAGTTCATTCAGCATTTCCAGCTTGCAGTGGTATTCCGGCTACTTCCAGGTCTCAGGTTGCCCATTATGCACTACCATTGTCTAGTGCACCACCTACACGGGGTGCTTTCAGCGGTCAGTCCAGCCGACCAGGCCTGAGCCAGTTTTAGCAGCCACATCCCCCGAGAGCTTGTTTTTAGTGTGGTGGTACCCTTCATATGGCGAGGGACTTCCTCAGACCCTGGAGGGGTGCACCTCCACAGACTACTCAAGCTCCATGTATTCCACAAGGTCCCCAGACTTCTCAGGCCATGGTTACTGCACCAGTTGCCGCTCCACCTGTACAACCAGCTAGGGTTGGAGCTCAGACAGGTAGGGGTCTCCCTAGAGAGGGAGTCCAGGTTAGATGTTATTCTCTTCCGACTATGGCGAAGGTTGTTGCATCAGACGCAGTTATCATAATTTTTGTTCCGATTTGTCCTAGAGATGCATAAGTCTTATTAGATCCAGGCTCCACTTATTCATGTGTATCATATTACTTTGCTCCGTATTTGAGTATATCCCGCGATTATTTGAGTTCTCATGTTTATATTTCCATGCCTGTGGGAGATTCTATTATTATTGACTATGTGTATCGTTCGTGTTTAGTAGTTATTAGTGGTTGTTAGACCAGATTTGATCTATTATTGCTCAGTATGGTAGACTTTGATGTTATTTTGGACATGGACTGGTTGTCTCCCTACCATGTTATTCTTGATTATCACGCCAAGATGCTGACCTTGGCTATGTCAGGTTTACCGTGGTTGGAGTGGAGGCGTACATTGGATTATGTTCCTAGTAGGATTGTGCCCTTACTTAAAGCACAACTGATGGTTGGGAAGGGGTGTGATGCATACCTAGACTTTGTGAGAGATGTAAGTGTTGATACTCCTACTGTTGAGTTAGTTCCGGTAGTGAGAGACTATCTAGATGTATTTTTGGTGGATCTTTCGGGCATGCCGCCTGATAGGGATATTAATTTTTGTATTAACTTGTTGCCGGACACTTAGCCCATTCTATTCCACCATATCGTATGGCCCCAACGGAGTTGAAGGAGTTAAAGGATCAATTGAAAGAGTTGCTTGATAAGGGTTTCATTCGACATAGTGTGTCACCTTGGGGTGCTCCGGTTTTGCTTGTGAAGAAAAAGGATGGTTCTATGTGCATGTGTAATGATTATTGTTAGTTGAACAAGGTTACAGTGAAGAAGAGGTATCCATTCCCATGCATTGATGACTTATTTGACCAGCTACAGGGTGCCAGAATGTTCTCCAAGATTGATTTGCGGTCAGGTTATCACCAGCTAAAGATTCGGGATCTATACATTCCGAAGACTACATTTAGAACTCGATATGGTCATTACGAGTTCCTTGTGATGTCATTTGGACTGACCAACGGCCCAGTAGCATTCACGCACTTGATGAACAGCGTATTCTAATCCTATTTTGATTCATTTGTCACTGTATTTATTGACGACCTCTTGGTGTACTCACGGAGCCCGAAGGATCATGAGCAGCACCTGAGGAGCGTGCTCCAGACCTTGAGGGAAAAGAAGTTGTATGAAAAACATTTCTAAGTGTGAATTCTGGCTTGATTCGATCGCGTGTTTTGGTCATGTGGTGTCGAGTGAGGGGATCAAGGTAGACCCTAAGAAGATTGAATCGCTGCCGAGTTGGCCCAGACCGTCTTTAGCTACCAAGATCCGGAGTTTTCTTGGCTTGGCGGGGTATTACCGTCGTTACGTATAGGGTTTCTCATCTGTTGTTGCACCTATGACCAGAATGACTCAGAAGGGTGCTCCATTCAGATGGATCGAGTGTGAGGAGAGCTTTCAAAATCTCAAGACTGCTTTGACTACAACCCCACTGTTAGTTTTGCATGCGGGTTTGGGGTCTTACACTATGTACTGTGATGCATCATGTGTTGGCCTCGGTACGGTGTTGATACAAGACGATAGGGTGATTGCCTACGCGTCTAGACAACTGAACGTTCATGAGATGAATTATCATGTCCACGACCTGGAATTAGCTAATATTGTCATGCCTTGAAAATTTGGCAGGACTATTTGTACGGTGTCACAACCCAAAATTCAGTAAAGGCCATGATAGCGCCCAATGTTGCTGTTAGGCAAGCCAACGGTGAACTACCGACTTAATTATTCATTTTATTGTTTTTAAAATCATGAACCGTATTACATAGAGAGATCAATGTATTTAAAAATCGTAGATACGTACATTCTAATTAACATATAAAGTAAAAGTATGTCAATATAAAGCATTCCATAAACAAATTCTAGAACATCCCCAAAATCCAGTATCACAAGTGCATGAGCATCTACTAGGAAATACAATAAAAATACAACATCTATCTGGAATACAAGATAGACAGGATAATGTAAATAATTATGATGGAGACTTTGTATGCTGCGAATCATAACATGGGACGCACTCATGCAACTCACCGTAAAGTCCCCGCGATAGCTGCGCCTTTGCACCCAAAAGACCACCAGCAATATATACATGCACAATAGGTGCAGAAATATAGCATGGGTACGTAAATCAACGCGTACCCAGTAAGTATTTAGCCTAACTTCGGAGAAGTAGTGACTAGGGGTCGACATTGATACTTACTAGTAGTCCAGTAAATCAAATATAATTAAGTAGACAAGTATGAAACATGGTAAGTAAACAATGAGTACAGATATAGGCAAATAATACAGTTTACAGTTGAACAATGAACAAAGTTTCCTCAATTATCGGATACTTCCTCAAATGGAATACGTAATGGTCAACATACAATCTACGGTCATATCTCCAATTAGAAAGTTCATGAGTACGCGGACTCTTTATCAAGTACATCGCACGATTCTACCAAGGGGAGCGGCCCGATTCCATAAGCGTGTTTCATAGAAATTCCAAGGCGAACGACCCAATCCCATAAGAATATGATACATGATACTGCCGAGGCGAACGGCCCGATCCCATAAGAGTGTGATACAATATACTGCTAAGGTGAACAACCCGATCCCATAAGAGTTTGTTACAATATCCTGTCGAGGCGAACGACCCGATCCCATAAGAGTGTGTTGCAATATCAAAACGAGGCGAACGACCCGATTCCATAAGAGTGTGTTACAATATCATGTCGAGGCGAACGCCCTGATCCCATAAGAGTATGTTACAATATCATACTGAGGTGAATGACCCTATCCCATAAGAGTGTGTTACATGATACTGTCGGGTAAGGATGACAAATGGGGCGGGGCGAGTACGGGACGGGGCGGGTTTAAGGCTATGCGGGGTGGTGCAGGTTTAAAGCTATGCGGTGCGGGGCGGGTTGAGATTATTTCTTAAAAGACTGATGCGGTGCGAGGCGGATTGCAGGTCTATGCGGGTTTGCATAAGTTTTCTAGATTTGGCATATTGTACAAGTTATCCAGTGAGGCAAACCTTAAAGACCGGTCTGTTATATTTAATACTTCACAGAAATAAAAATAAATCATTTATAATTTTATTTTTCAAATACACATTTTAGTGAATATAAAATGCTGTTCAGACAAATATTTTTATGATTAAATTATTAACATTTATCACTTAAAAATCATCTAATGAAGGTTCGTTACACAAAAATTACTATTTTAATTTTTGTCACTTAAAATATCATACAACTAAATCCTGAATTTATATAATACTAAACTAAACATCATTTTTGTTTCAAAACTAAAAGCATACAACATACTGGCATCTTGAAGCCACCTATTCCCACATTTGTTTCAAATTCCAAACCATCGGCAAAGTGACTCGCTCTTTTTCAATCCTCAATTCTAAATGAACAAATTCTTAAAACAAAATTGAACAAATTCAGTACACGAGCAACAAAAGAGCTTTTCAGTTTTTGGTTGATGGAATTGAAAATCCAGCAAAAAATTAATTTAGTTAGGAAAATGAAAAAGAAATTAATTATGCGGGGCGGGGCGGGGCTGGTGGACGCGGGTGTAGGTGTGGATGCAGGTGCAAATACTATGTGGTGATGGGCCGGGGCGGGTTGAAGCCTTCGCAGGTTTATGCGGGTTTGCCCCGCAACCGCACCACACCATACCGTTTTCCATCCCTACTGTCGAGACGAACAACCCGATCCCATAAAAGTGTGTTACATGATATTACCAAGGCGAACGACCCGATTGTGATGACCCAAAATGTCATCTTTAAATTTAATAAGTAATTATGTATTTTAAAACCTCAAAAAGCACTATTTATTATTCTTCGACTTGTGTGCGCAATCCGTAAAATTTTCATGTGAAAAATGGATTAAAATGTGAAATAAAACTTTAAAACTTAACTGAGTTGACTTTGGTCAATATTCTTAGCAAACGGACTCGTATCAGTATTTTGATAGTTCCGGTAGCTCCGTATCATAATTTGGAACTTTGATCCGCAGATGCGAAAATGACTGGGCAGAGCCCATAAATTCAGAAGTCATTATATTTACTCATTTTTGAGTTTCAAGTCTCGGATTTGGGCAATTTCAAGGGGGATTTTCAAGACCTTGAATTGGGTAACTGTTCTTTAACCAAAAGTGATTATATTTCACAAATCCATGACTATATTCATCATTTATTTCTGATTTAGATGGAAGAAATCAGATGTTTTTTAAAACTTTCAAAAACGTAAAGTTAAGATTTGAAGGTCCATTTGATATCGGAATTGGATAATTTTTGTATGGTTGAACTCGTATCGGAACGGGTGTTTGGATTTCACGAGTTTTTCCGGGATTTGAGACGTGGATCCTACTGTCGAATATTTAAATGATTAGTATTGAATATATCAAATTATTTGTGAATAGACTTGAAGCTTTCGGAGACAAATTTAAAAGGAAAAGTTGTGGTTGAATAATTGATTGGAATTTGCAAAGCGAGGTAAGTGTCGTGTTTAACCTTGACTTGAGGGAATAGAACCCTTAAATTATTTGTTATGTGAAATGCATGTGAACGACGTATAGGCGAGGTGACGAGTGTCTATACGTCGTGAAATTTATTATTTGCCTGCTTACTTGAAAAACCATAAATTATTTTAAATCATAAATTATTTATTATTATAATTATTTCTCTCCTATTCTTTGCCAAATATTAATTCTTAAATTTCTATAATAATTGCTACATGCTTATTTGAATTATGTGCACTAATTGCTACTTGACATTTAGCATATTAAATATTAAACTGTCTATTTTCTCCTTGATTTCCAAAATAAATTGTTACTGCCATTGTGTGTTCATAAATAAATTATAATTATTGTATGCCTTGATGTTTAATAGTTCTCACTGGACGTGGTATTTATTGGAGTAATGTTTATTTACATTATGAGCTGTTTAAAGTTATATATATTGGGGGAACGGGTTGCACGCCGCAACGGAAATGAAAGTAAATATATCAATATTGGGGGATCAGATTGCACGCCGCAATAGACTTGTTTAAAAGTCTATATATGTACTTGATTGAAATAAATATATGGCAGACTTGATTAAAAGGTATATATATATATATTGGGAGAGCGGGTTGCACGCTGCAACGGAATTTAATGTGAATATATTATGAGAGCGGGTTGCAGGCTGCAACAAAATTGGTTGAAATGATAATGAATTATGACTGCTGAGTTGGCTTCAATTATTATAAATGAGTTACCTATTTTATTTCTATTATTTGTTGTTATTACTAATATTGCGTATAGGTTAATGTAAGTGAACCGCCTTAGTCTCGTCACTACTTCGTCGAGGTTATGCTCAACACTTACCAGTACATGGGGTCGGTTATACTGATACTATACTTTATACTTCTTGTGCAGATTTCGGAGTTGGTCCCAGCGGCGTACCATAAACTTGCTCGGATTTCAACTACCAGAGGAGACTTGAGGTATAACTGCATGTCGTCCGCAGTTTTGAAGTCCCCGTCTATTTTACTTTAATTGTGTATTTATTTTCAGATAGCTTTATTTTATTCAGACCTTTATTTGTATTTATTCTAGAAGCTCGTGCACTTATGACACCAATTCTGGGATAGTATTTAGACACCGTTGTTTTTATGGGTTATTTTACTATATTTCAAACTTTGCTTCCGCATTTGTTTCTTTGATTATTAATAATTCAAAGATTATTTAAAAATTGGTTACTATTATTCTAACGTTGGCTTGACTAGCAAATAAAATATTAGACATCATCACGGTCCAAAGGTTAGAATTTTGGGTCGCGACAGTTGGTATCAGAGCACTAGGTTACATAGGTCTCACGAGTCACGAGCAAGCTTAGTAGAGTCTGAAGGATCGGTACAGAGACGTCTGTACTTATCTCTCGGAGGCTATGAAGTTTAGGAACAATATCACTTCTCCTTTATTCTGTCGTGCGATTTTATTCTATCATTGATGTTTGAACCATTCTACTCTTATTCTCTCACAGATGGTGATAACACCTAATACCTCTACCGATGGACAGGGACCAGAACCCCCGAT
>AWOL01S0128551.1:36948-62907 GCA_000715115.1 Nicotiana otophora | reverse complement strand
GTTGTTTCCTTCCTTATTGCCATTACTGTATTGTGAGCCATATTGCATAGTCTATATGTAGATGTCATATTTCTGTTGTTCATATACTTGTACTTGCTCAGTTTATTAGACCATTGGGTATCTTGACTATTCCTCGTCACTACTCTACCGAGGTTAGTCTTGATACTTACTGAGCACTGCTGTGGTGTGCTCATTCTACACTTCTGCACATTTTTATGCAGATCCAGGTATTTGTTGATAGTAGCGGTGTGGGTCATTGCTGCGGAGACTCAAGGTAAACCTACTGCTGCGTTCGTAGGCTTCAAAGTCACCTTGAAGTTTTTGTTTTTCACTGTTTATTCTTATTTCTGGACAGTTGTATTTAGAAGTTTTCTAGCGAATACTTTATAGATCTTATGACTTGTACTACCGGTTTTGGGAATTGTAAATTTTAAGAGATTTCGTTTTCAAATTGTTGGGTGTTATTTAGATAATGTTGTTGTTTCAATTAGTGTTAGGCTTACCTAGTCCCTAAGACTAGGTGCCATTACGATACCCAAACGGTGGGGAATTTTGGTCGTGACAAGTTGGTATCAGAGCTCTAGGTTCATAGGTTCTACGAGTCATAAGAGAGATTAGTAGAGTCTTACAGATTAGTACGGAGGCGTCTGTACTTATCTTCAAGTGGCTGTGGGACAATTAGGACAATTTCACTTCCCTCATTCCTATCGTGCGAGTTCACTGATCTCAAAGTTTGAACTTTTATCATTTCATTCTCTCACAGATGGTGAGGACACGAGCTGCAGTTACTGATGATATTTCCTTTGAAGCAGATATCGCTAGAGGCAGAGGCCGACGAGGAGTACGTGCTGCATCTAGAGAACCTACCAGAGCAGCAGTTGAGGAGCCGCTAGTAGTTCCAGTTGGGGGGCAGGTACCGGAGGTGCCTGCTGTTACCCCCGGACTTCAGGAGACCTTAGCACAGTTCCTGAGCATGTTTGGTACATTGGCTCAAGTGGGGTTGATTCCGGTTGCACCAGCTATTTCACAGACTGGGGGAGAAGCCCAGACTCCCGCCGCCCACACCCCAGAGTAGCGAGTTCATGTTGGTCAGGTTCCAGGTGTCATGGCGACACAACCTGTGGTTCCAGTTTAGCCTGTGGTTAAGGTGGCAGTATCTGAGGAAGAGCAGCTTTGACCTGCAAGGTTCAAGAAATATGACCCTCCTACATTCAGTGGTTTGGCTTTAGAGAGTGCACAGGGTTTTCTGGAGGAGTGCCATCGTATTCTCAACCCTATGGGCATTACTGAGACAAGTGGGGTTGCTTTTACTACGTTCCAGCTCAGGGGAGTAGCTTATCAATAGTGGTGGGCATATGAGTTGGGTAGCCCAGCCGAGTTAGAATCACTTACATGGGTTCAGTTTTTAGAGATGTTCCTGAGAGAGTTTGTACCTCAGTCCCTTCGAGATGCATGGCGCGTGGAGTTTGAGTAGCTGCGTCAGGGCACTATGTCAGTATCAGAGTATGCCGTGAGATTTAGTGATTTGTCCAGGCATGCACCTTCTTTGGTCGCCACTGTTACAGAGCGTGTCTGTAGATTCATTGAGGGACTCAGGCATGATATTCGGTACGGCATAGCTTGAGAGTTAGAGTCAGATATTTCGTTTCAGTAGGTGGTAGGGATTGCTCGTTGTGTAGAGGGCATGTGGGATCAAGAGAGAGAGGACATGCGGGGCCATGAGAGAACTACAGGCGAGATCAGGAGAGAGAGGACATGACTCATGTTATCTTCCCTGTTGTTGAAATGTATATTGTGGGATCGTTTCTACATATTAGTTTTTCCCTTGTTGAGCTGTTCTCTTTACGCCTAACATCCTTTACTGTGGTTATTCCTTGTGAATTGGTTCTACCGTTTCTTTGTAAATTACGGTTCTTGAGTTGAGTTACTTGTCGTACTTTGTATTATTATCGTTGTTGATGTTGTACTTGTTGTGGTGATGCACGATATTTCTGCCGTGGGGTTGTGGTTATTGTGATGCACGAGGTTTCTGTTGTGCGGTTGTTGTTATGGGGTTGCACGAGGTTTCTGTCGTGCTATTGTTAAGATTTATATTTGCACATGCGGCGTGAATATGCGGGATATATATTTATATGTGGTTTGCACATGTGGTGAGACTAGGTGGGAACATTATTATGCACGTGTGGCAAGACAAGACGGGTATTTATGTTACTATTGCACACGTGGCAAGACAATTTGGGATCTGTCAGGGATTGATTTGTGATGATGTTGTGATGGCCTCGGGGCATTCTATTGTTGATATTTGTGTAGTGGTACACTTACCTGTGTAAGCTCTATCTTGTGAAAGTTGTGAGGAAATATTCTACATATTGTCCGTTCTTTTTCCTTATGCTTATTTGCTGATATGGACTAGGTTAGGACATTTTCACAAGCATACACGTATTTAAGCACGCTTATCGGATAAGAGGTGTTCTTGATATTGTTGAGCATAGATGCTCACCCTTGTATACTTGCCTTCTATGTGAGAATGGCTCTATTGGCACGTGAGTCATCAGTGCGGTTATGAAATGTAATGAGGGAACAAGATGCCAAGTGTTAGGGTTCAGGTATTGAGACCCGTCAGTGGTGATTTGTCCGAGGTTCTGTACCTCGTGGAGTTTGACTAAAACCTGATGTATAAGTGGTTGTAGTTGCTGAGTTATTACTCGTCCTTGTTGTATTTGTGATTCCGGATTTTGGTTGTGTTCCATTCACCTTCTTGTGTCATTTTTATGGTATTCCGCTGATACTTGTTGTTTCCTTATTGCTCATTACGGGAAAACAACCATTGTTGCCCATTTCTCTCTATTCTTGGGCGATTTCGGAGCTTTTGGAGAGGAGATTTCAACTAGCAACTTGAAGGTAAGTTAATTTTACAAATGTTGAGTTAAATACCTAGATTATGGGTAAATTATAACTTTTAAGTTGTGGAAGTGAAAGGTTAGAGGAAAAACCTTGATTTGTATAAAAATGAGATTTCTACCACGAAAATGATTATGGAATTGGATAGAAATTGTATATTTGAGTTCTTGAGATTATGGGTAACGATTTCTTCTGAAAATTTCCTGAATCCGGGCACGTGGGCTCGGGGTGAATTTTTGAAATTTTACCATTTGGGTTGGGTAATTAATTTAATAGTCTAATTTCAAATTATTGAGCATGTATTAATTATTTAATATAACATTTGGATAGTTTCGGATTTTTCGGCACCAAAATGGGATTTTTACGCGACATTGTGATCGGGGAGTTGGCTTTGAGACAATATAAGTCTCTTGTCTAACCTTGTAAGAGAGAATTTACCCCATAGGTGATTTGAATTAATAATTGTTGCTAATTGTGGGGGAGAGGGCTACGTACGCACGAGGTGACGAGAGTTCGTACGTAGCTACTAATATGCTATGTCCGGGTAGTTTAGGACTCAAACTATGAATTTCTTGTGATACTTTCATCTTTTATTTAATTATATTACTGGAATTGTATTGTAAATTGTTAGAGGAAATAGTAAAAGATCGAAACTTTATATAATTGAATTTTCTGTAAATTATTTAATTGTTAACAGAAATCGAGCATCCTATGTGTTAATATTATTAATAACTTCTCATTCGAGAGGTTCATAAGAAAATATCCTTCTTTCTTGTGGAGCGGGCCACACGTCTCGGCAGTATAGATGTATTTATGGTCGTGTCGCACGTCTCTCGGCAGTGTACACAACACTCTGGATCGGGCTAAATGACCTCGACAGGAAATCGTGTCTAATAATAATAATAATTTCACAATACCTTGATATTTTATTACAGCTTGTGAAGCTAATTGACAAATTGGAAATTATTGAAATTTGAGAATTTATTTGATTTTTTTTGTTAAGGAAATTATTGTTGTTCATATAAATCATGTTTAATTAAATATTGTTTTTTAGTTTTAAAATTTATTGACCCATAGTGATTGTCAAAGTCGACATCTCGTCACTACTTCTCCGAGATTAGGCTTGATACTTACTAGGTATACATTGTTTACGTACTCATGCTACGCTTGATGTACTTTTTGTGCAGGACCTGAGAAAGGTACTAACGGAGGACCTATCGGTGTGCACCCACGTAATCCAGAGGCTTAGTGGTGAGATGCCTTTCTGAGTCGTTCTGCAGCAACTAGTGCCTCTTCTTGTATTTGTATTCTGTCTATTTTATTTTAGGTAATATTTAGAATTTTGTATAATCTACTAGATACTCATACACTTGTGACACCGGGTCTTGGCACACACTAGTATAATTTGAGGATTTAATTATTTTACTTGGATTTTAATTTATCTTATTTTCTCATATCTTTCTTAATTTTTGAAATTTCGAAGAGTTTGATTACTCGAATAATTTTTAAAGAATTGAATATATATTTAAATCATTAGTTGGCTTCCCTAGCTGGGATGTTGGGCTCCATCACGGCCTATAAGTGAATTTGGGTTGTGACAACATGGTATCAGAGCACTAGGTTCACGTAGGTCTCACTAGTTATGAGCACGCCTAATAGAGTCTTGCGGATCGGTATAGAGACGTCTGTACTTATCTCTGAGAGACTATAGGATGTTAGGAAACTACCTTTGTTCATATTCCATCGTGTAATTTATGTAGTACTAAATACCTTTCTCTTATTCTCTCCCAAATGGTGAGAACACGCTCTAATGAGGTTCCAGGCTAGGGAAGAGATACCCCCTATATTGTTAGAGGTCGAGGGAGGGCTCCAGCCCATGGTATGGGACGAGGACGTCCCAGAATTGTTCTAGTTATACCACTAGTGAGTCCAGCAGAGGATCCTATTATTGAGGAACAGGTGCTCTTGGCAGAGCCAGCTCCGGTGGATTTCACTTCTGCACCGGGATTCCAGAAGGTCATGGGCTGTATGTTGCGGTTCATGGACACTATGACTCAGGCTAGTTTATTTCCAGCAGACCCAGCCACATCTTAGGCGGGCGAGGGAGCACAGACCCCAACCATATTGTCTCATGGACAGGCAGCTGTTGTATATCAGACCTAGGGCGCACTACCTATGGGTGGAGCCCAACCAGTGGCAGCAGCTTCACCTGAGACTAGACCAGTTGCGGCCGGCGAGTCGCAGAAGCTACTGGAAAAATGGACTAGACTACATCCTTCTATCTTTGGGGGTGAGCGACATGAGAATCCCCAGGATTTCATTGATCGGTGTAGGGACAGACTGCACAACATAAGGCTATTGGAGTCTCATGGGGTAAACTTTGCTACTTTTCAGCTGGAGGGCAGAGCCCGTACATGGTGGAAGTCTTATCTTCTTGGTAGACCAGCAGATTCTCCTCCCTTGACTTGGGACACATTCACCCGTATTTTCTAGGATAGGTATATTCCACCCTCCCAGAGGGAAGAGTTGCGGTTCCAATTTGAGCAGCTCCAGCAGGGTCAAATGTCAGCGACCAATTATGAGGTGAAATTCTCTGAGTTATCTCGCCATGAACTTATGATACTCCCTACTGAGGCGGAGAGAGTACGGAGGTTTGTTATGGGTTTCCATACTGCCATTCAGGACACCATGGCCCGAGAGGTTGAGATGAGGACTTCTTATGAGTTGGTTATGGAGATATCCTGAAGGATTAAGGGTGTGCGTCAGCGCAGCCGAGAGCAGGTCATGAGGGATAAGTGATTTAGATATCCTGGGGAGTTCAGAGGTGATCCGTCTAGGGGTAGAGGTCAGTTCGTGAGAGGGCAATCCAGCATGCCCCCATATCCAGCACCACCACCTCCTCGGGTTGCCCTAGTGCGACCTTATTTTAGTTCTATGCCAGAGAGTTCTTATCGCCCACCAGCTATTCAGGGTTCTTCCATTGGGCAATCAGGTCACCAGGGACAGACTTCTAGTCAGCATCCCATCGCACCGAGAAGTTGTTATGAGTGCTGGGATTTCAGTCACATGCGGAGATTCTACCCCAGTCTTTATGGTAGACTAGTGCAGTAGGGTCAGCAGCCTATGATTACTGCACCAGTTTCTCCACCAGCCGTCCAACCACCCGGAGGTGGAGGGCAGGTGGGTACGGGTCATCCTAGAGGTGAAGGCCAGCCAGGTGGAGGCCAGTCAGTTGACCCTCCTACTAGGTTCTATGCTTTTCCGGCCAGACCATATGCAGAGGCCTCGGATGCAGTGATTACAGTTATTATTTCTGTTTCCGTCAAAGATGCCTCCATATTATTTGATCCAAGATCTACGTATTCATATGTGTCATCTCTATTTGCTCATTTCCTGGATGTTTCTCGTAAGTCCTTGAGTACTCTTGTTTATGTGTCCACTCCTGTGGGCGATTCTATCGTTGTTAATAAGATCTATCGGTCCTGTGTTGTTATATTCTATGGTTATGAGACTAGAGCAGATCTTCTGCTGCTTGATATGACCGACTTCAAGATTATCCTGGGCATGGACTGGTTATCCCTATATCATATCGTCATAAATTGCCATGCTAAGACTGTTACTTTGGTAATGCCGGAATTTCCTAGGTTGGAGTGGAAGGATTTGTCTATCAGCGCATCTAATCAAGTTATTGCCTTTCTAAAAGCTCGACATATGGATAAGAAGGGCTGTTTGGATTATCTAGCCTATCTTCGGGATACTACTATGGAAACTCCGACTATTGATTTAGTGCTAGTGGTTCGGGAGTTCTCCGATGTATTTTCTTCAGATCTTCCAAGCATGCCACCAGACCGCGATATTGATTTTGTATTGACTTGGATCCAGATACCCATCTTATATATATCCCATTGTATCGCATGGCTCCAAAAGAATTAAAGGAATTGAAAGAACGGCTTGAGGAGTTACTAGCCAAAGTGTTCATTAGACTGAGTGTATCACCTTGGGGTGCACTGGTATTATTTATGAAAAAGAAGGATGGAATGATGTGAATATGTATTGATTATCGCCAATTGAACAATGTCACTATTAAGAACAAGTACCTCTTGCCGCGTATTGATGATCTATTTGACCAGTTGCAGGGTGCTAGGGTGTTTTCTAAGATCGACTTAAGGTCGGGGTACCATCAGTTGAAGATTTGGGATTCGGATGTTTCGAAAACTTCTTTACGGACTAGATACGGTCATTATGAATTTCTGGTGATGTCTTTCAGGTTAACTAATGTCCCGATGACATTTATGGATTTGATGAACATGGTATTCATGACATATATTAATTCGTTTGTCATTGTCTTCATTGATGATATTTTGATTTACTCATGTAGTAAAGAAAAGAACGAGCAGCATATGAGAGTGGTGCTTCAAACAATGTAGGAACAAAAGTTATATGCTAAGTTCTCCAAATGTGAGTTTCGGCTAAATTTTGTAGCATTCTTGGGGGATATTGTATCGAGCGAGGGCATTAAAGTTGATCCCAAAAAGATCGAGGCAGTTCAGAATTGGCATCGTCCCACTTCGACGACTGAGATCAGGTGTTTCCTAGGCTTAGCAGGTTATTATCGTCGATTCGTGGAAATCTTTTCATCTATTGCAACACCTTTGACCAAATTAACCTAGAAGGGTGCTCCGTTCCGATGGTCCGATGATTGTGAGGTGAGCTTTCAGAAGCTCAAGACAACATTGCCTACAACACCAGTGTTAGTGATGCCTTCCGCTTCAGGGAAGTACACAGTCTATTGTGACGCTTCATGCATTGGTTTGGGTTTTGTATTAATGCAGGAGGGGCAAGTTATTGCATATGCCTCGCGTCAGCTTAAACTCAACGAGAAGAATTATCCGGTACATGATTTGTAGTTAGATGCAATTGTTCACGCTCTAAAGATTTGGAGGCATTATCTTTATGGGGTGTCTTGTGAAGTTTACACATATCATCGCAGTTTATAGCATTTGTTCAAGTAGAGGGACCTAAATCTGAGGCAGCGCAGATGGCTTGAGTTACTAAAAGATTATAATATTATTATCTTGTATCATCCGGGCAAAGCAAATGTAGTTGCAGACGCCTTGAGTAGAAAGGCAGAGAGTATAGGTAGTTTGGCTTTCATTTCAGCAGAGGAGAGGCCATTAGCTTTGGATATTCAGTCCTTGTCTAACAGACTTGTGAGGCTAGATATTTCAGAGCCCAACCAAGTTCTTGCGTGTGTTGTGGCCCAGTCTTCACTATTTGAGTAGATCAAGGCTCGCTAGTATGATTATCCACACTTAGTGGCTCTTCGAGAAATGGTACTAAAGGGTGGTGCCAAGGAAGTTGTTATTGGCGCGGATGGTGTTCTGCGACTCCAGGATCGTTGATGTGTTCCTAAAGTTGATGGACTAAGGAAAAGAATTCCATAGGAGGCACACAGTTCTCGATATTCTATTCATCCAGGTTGAGTATGTAGCAAGGTGTCTAAATTGCGAGCAAGTTAAATATGAGCATCAGAGGCCAGGTGGCCTGCTTCAGTATATGACTATACCGGAGTGGAAATGGGAACATCTTACTATGGACTTTGTAGTTGGGTTTCAACGAACCTTGCGGAAGTTTGATGTAGTTTAGGTCATTGTCGACAGATTGACCAAGTCGCTACACTTTATTCCGGTTGTGACTACATATACTTCAGAGAGGTTGGCCCAGATTTATATTTAGGAGATAGTTCGGGTGCACGATGTCCCAATTTCCATCATATCAGATAGAGGCCCTCAGTTTACTTCACATTTCTAGAGAGCAGTACAGAGTGAATTGGGGACTCGTGTAGAGCTCAACACAACCTTTCAGCCGCAGACCGACGGGCAGTCGGAGAGGACAGTTCAGATTTTGGAANTAGACTTTGCAGTTGGGTTGCCGCGGACCTTGCGGAAGTTTGATGCAGTTTGGGTCATTGTCGACAGGTTGACCAAGTCGGCACACTTTATTCCGGTGGTGAGTACGCATACTTCAGAGAGGTTGGACCATATTTATATATAGGAGATAGTTCAGTTGCACGGTGTGCCAATTTCCATAATATCAGATTGAGGCCCTCAGTTTACTTCATATTTCTGGAGATCAGTATAGAGTGAATTGGGGACCCGTGTAGAGCTCAGCACAGCCTTTCATCCACAGACCGACGGGCAGTTAGAGCGGACAACTCAGATTTTGGAGGATATGCTTAGGGCATATGTGATTGATTTTGGAGGTCAATGGGATCGTTTCTTGCCTTTGGCCGAGTTTGCTTATAATAACAGTTATCAATCCAGCATTGAGATGGCTCCATTTGAGACTTTATATGGTCTGCGGTGTCGTTCGCCCATCAGATGGTTTGAGCCCGGTGAGGCTAAGTTATATGGTACTGATTTGGTGAAGGATGCTTTGGAAAAGGTAAAATTAATTCAGGAGCGCCTTCGTACAGCACAGTCCAGACAGAAAAGTTATGCGGAGCAGAAAGTGCGTGATTTATCGTTTAAGGTGGTTGAAAACGTTCTCTTGAAAGTTTCACCGATGAAGGGAATCATGAGATTTGGGGAAAGGGCAAGTTGAGCCCAAGGTTTATAGGCCCATTTGAGGTGTTGAGACGAGTTGGGAAGGTTGGGTACGAGCTTTCTTTGCCTCCTAGTCTATTGGGGGTTCATCCGGTTTTTTATGTATCTATGCTCTGGAAGTATCATGCCGACCTATCACATGTGTTAGACTTCAACACAGTTCAGCTATCTAGATAAGAGCTTGGGTTATGAATAGGAGCCAGTTGCCATTATTGATAAACAAGTTCGCCAATTGAGGTCCAAGAAGATTTTTGCGGTAAACGTCCAGTGGAGGGGCCAACAAGTCGAGGAAGCGACTTGGGAGGCCGAGGAGGACATGCAGAGCAAATGTCCACATTTATTCAGCACTCCAGGTATAATTCTAAACCCGTTCAAGGACGAACGTTTGTTTAAGAGGTGGAGAATGTAATGACCCAACAAGTCATTTTGACTTTTAGAACCCCGTTGCCCTAAATAAAATTCCATGTATGTGCTTTTACTAATTTATGACTTGCGGGGATGGTTGGTTAGGAATTTAAAAGTGTTCGGGTTGAAATCGGAACACTTGGTTCCTTAGTTGGCTTTAAAAAGTCAAGTTTGACTTCGGTCAACATTTTTAGAAAATGACCCCGGAATCGGGATTTAACGATTCTAATAGGTTTGTATGATAATTTTGGAATTGGGCATATGCTCGAATCGGGTTTTGGTCAGCCGCAGGTGCAAGCCCGCAGATGCGTGAAAGACACCGCAGAAGCGGACTGGTCGCAGATGCGACGTACAAGTCGCAGATGCGAGCCGCTGACCGCAGAAGAGATGGGGCCGGCTTAGGGGGAAGCCGGATCTGCGGTGCGTTTTCCGTAAATGTGGAGCCGCAGATGCGGCTTGCAAGCCACAGATGCGAAAAGGTTGTTTGGAAGAACCTTTAAAGAACGGGAAAGCAACTATTATTGCCCATTTCTCTCCATTCTTGGGTGATTTTGGAGCTTTTGGAGAGGGAATTTCAACTAGCAACTTGAAGGTAAGTTAATTCTATACACTTTGAGTTAAATACATAGATTATGGGTAGATTATAACCTGTAAGTTGTGGAAATCAAAGGTTAGAGGAAAAACCTAGATTTGTATAAAAATGAGATTTTAACCACGAAAAAGGTTATGGAATTGGATGGAAATTGTATATTTGAGTTCTTGAGATTATGGGTAACGATTTCCTCCGAACATTTTCGGAATCCAGGCACGTGGGCCCGGGGTGAATTTTAGGAATTTTACCATTTGGGTTGGGTAATTAATTGTCACGACCCAAAATCCAACTAGTCATGATGGCACCTAACCCAACCCACTAGGTAAGCCGATTATTAACTATCCAATTCCATTAACAATTATTAAAGCAGTTTAAGTAAAAACAAATCTCAATCTTATACATTCCCCAAGAACTGGTAGTACAAATTATGAGCTTCTAAGAATAGAGTATACAAAGCTGGAGTGAAATAAATACATCATCTGTTTGAAAAATACATAAACAGAGTTTTATGAATTTAAGGCTAACATGAACAAAAGGCAACTACAATAGGAACGCAAGTACATCTTCAAATCCAGCAACCATCGAGTACAACAACAACATTAGCCAATATCTACACGCAATGTGTAGAAGTGTAGTATCAGCACAACCGACCCCATGTACTGAGTAAGTAACAAACCTAACCTTAGGTTGAAAGTAGTGACGAGCTTTTACCAAAGTCGGGTCCAAAACCAATAGTCCACCACAGTCCATAACAACGTAAAGCAAATAATACAAGAAGTAATTCAGAGGTAAAATGCTCAGCTAAATCATGATTTTCAAAAATAGTTCTTCCTTTCAAGTACATCAGTGAAACCCAAAATTGTTTACCGAAGTTGCCAAAAATATGAATAAGTTTGAAAACAATAATTTTCCCAAAATCTTTTCAATAATAAATGAGATGTTTCATTTTATTTCCATATAACCCGTGTAAAAACAAATGCATCACTATGCCCATCTGTCAACATGTGTGAGAAAATCATGAATGATGTGATACTGTACAGCATGAGGAAAAATACATATCTATGCATGTATGTCATGTGTGCATGTCAATGTGATGCAACTCAGTGATAAAATCATATGCATACTCTCAGAGTATCATTTCACTCAGTCATCCCAGTCACTCAGTCCTCCCAATCACTCAGCACTCGCACTCGGCACTCGCACTCAGTAGTTACCTGCGCTCACTAGGGGTGTTCAGACTCCGGAGGGGCTCCTTCAGCCCAAGCGCTATAATCTGTACGGAGAACTCACATGTTGCACGAACAACACGTGCTATAATAATATCTGGATCCGCACGGACAACTCACGTGTTGCACAGACAACTCGCGTGCTATAATAATATTTGGATACGCACAGACAACTCACGTGCTATAATAAAGCCTATAAGGTCTGTTGCAGTCTGGCAGCCCCGATCTACATAATAATCCTCACAATCAGGCCATCGGCCTCACTCAGTCATCAATCTCTCTAGTCTCTCTCTCATGGGCTCACAATATCAAGAAAATTGCCCAAATATGATGATATGATATATCAATAAATAATAACAGAGACTGAGATATGATATATAATGACATGAATATGAGTGAGTATAAATTTTCAATTTAAAACAAATAATTCACAGCAATATGACCTCTATGGGTCCCAATAGTACTGGCACATAGCCTCAACATGATTTTAATATGATTCTCAGCTCAAATTCCTTTAATATATGACAATACGAGGAAAATGCCAAGATTAGTTTACTATAAAACTCCATGAAAACAATTATGTCATAATTTGTATAGTGCACGCCCACACGCCCGTCACCTAGCATGTGCGTCACCTCCCAACAATTCACATAATACATGTATTCAGGGTTCAAACCCTCAGCTCCAAGATTAGAAGAGTTACTTACCTCGAACAAGCCAATACCAATGCTGAGCAAGCCAAGCGATGCTCCAAAGATGCCATCCCGGGCGTTCCGACCTCCAAACGGCTCAAACCTAACCAAAAACAACTCAAATCCATCTCCAAACGTCCCGAATCTAGCCACAAGCAGTTCAATAGAATCAATATAGGCTAAAGAAATTAATTCCACAAGAAAAATACAAAATTATAGCCAAAATCCGAAATCGGCCCAAACCCGACCCCCGGGCCCATATCTCGAAATCTGACAAAAGTCATAAAATCCGAAATCTCATTCACTCAGGAGCCCAACCATACTAAATTTATCAAAATCCGACACCAATTAGTCATTCAAATCCTTAAAACCAACTCTCCAAATCCCTACCCTCAAATCCCCAATTTACACCTCAAAAACACACCATTTAGGTGGGAAATCTATGGGGAAACATAATTATTGAAGCAAATTGAAGACAAGGAACTTACCTCAAGAATCTTACTTGAAAAGCTCTCTCAAAATCTCAAAACTCCGAGCTCAAAATGATGAAATGAAGCCAAAAATCTCGGACCCCGCTGGTATAGGTTCTGCCCAGGCACTTCTGCACCTGCGGAGCCTGGGCTCTCACCTGCGCGCCCGCTAGTGCGAAACATCTGGGCGCACCTGCGAAAATGATTAACTCCGGCTGCCTCCGCTCCTGCAACCCACGGTCCGTATCTGCGCTATCGCAGGTGCGGAGAAACTATCGCAGTTGTGACCCATGTTGGTCTCCACCCTTTCCGCACGTGTGCTCTACCTACCACACATGCGGCATCACATATGTGGTCCCTTCTCCGCAGGTGCGGAGACACCAACAACTCTCAGACTTCAGCAAATTCTCAAATCACATTCCAAGTTCGTTAACCACCCGAAATCAACCTGAGGCCCCCGGGACCTCAACCAAACATACCAGCAAGTCTTATAATATTATACAAACTTAATCGAATCTTCAAATCACCTCAAACAATATCGAAAGCATAAACTACACACGGATTCAAACCTAAGAAACTTCAAAATTTTCAAATTCTACAAACGACGCCAAAACCTATCAAATCACGTTCGATTGACCTCACGTTTTGCACACAAGTCACATTCGACGTTACGGAACTGCCCAACTTCCGGAATTGGAATCCGACCCCGATATCAAAAAGTCAACTTTCGCCATTTCAAGCCTAATTCCACTACGGACCTCCAAAACAAATTTCGGACACGCTCTTAAGTCCAAAATTATCATACGGAGCTATTGGAATTATCAGAATTCAATTCTAAGGTTGTTTACACATAAGTGAATATCCTGTCAACTTTTCCAACTTAAGTTTTAACAATGAAATTCTTTCTTCCAATTTGATTCCGAATAACCTGAAAGTCAAATCCGATGATTCACAAGAGTCAAAATATATCATACGGAGCTACTCATTCCCTCAAACAACTGAACGAAGTGTAAATACTCAAAATGACCGGTCGTGTCGTTACATTAATTAATAGTCTAATTTCGAATTATTGAGCATGTATTAATTATTTTATATAATATTTAAGTAGTTTCGGATTTTTTGACATCGGATTAGGATTTCTACGCGATATTGTGATCAGGGAGTGGGCTTTGAGACAAGGTAAGTCTCTTGTCTAATTTGTAAGAGAGAATTTACCCCATATGTGATTTGAATTAATAACTGTTACTAATTGTGGGGGCTACGTATGCACGAGGTGACGAGAGTCCGTACGTAGCTACTAATTATGCTATGTTCGGGTAGTTTAGGACTCAAACTATGAATTTCTTATGATAATTGCAACTTTTATTTAATTAATTTACTAGAATTGTATTGTAAATTGTTAGAGGAAATAGTAAAAGATCGAAACTTCATATACTTGAATTTTGTGTAAATTATTTAATTGTTAATAGAAATCGAACATCCTATGTGTTAATATTATTAATAACTTCTCATTCCGGAGGTTCATAAGAAAATGCCCTCCTTTCTTGGGGAGCGGGCCGAATGCCTCGGCAGTATAGATACATCTATGGATCGTGCCGCACGTCCCTCGATAGTCTACACGATACTCTGGATCGGGCTGAACGACCTCGGCAAGAAATCGTGCCTAATAATAATAATTTCACGATACCTTTATACTTTATTACAACTTGTGAAGCTAATTGATAAATTAGAAATTATTGAAATTTGAGAATTTATTTGATTATGTTTGTTAAGAAAATTATTGTTGTTCATATAAATTATGTTTCATTAAATGTTTTGTTTTTTAAAAGAATTATTGACCCATAGTGATTGTCAAAGTCGACATCTCGTCACTACTTCTTCGAGATTAGACTTGATACTTACTGGGTACACGTTGTTTACGTACTCATGCTACGCTTGCTGCACCTTTTGTGCATGACCTGAGATAGGTACTAACGGAGGACCAATCGGCGTGCACCCACGTTATCTAGAGGCTTAGTGGTGAGCTGCCTTTCTGAGCAGTTCTGCAGCAACTAGTACCTCTTCTTGTATTGTATTCTGTCTATTTTATTTTAGACAATATTTAAAATTTTGTATAATCTACTAGATGCTCATACACTTGTGACATCAGGTCTTGGCACACACTAGTAGAATTTGTGGATTTAATTATTTTACTTGGATTTTAATTTATCTTATCTTATTTTCTCATATCTTTCTTAATTTTTGAAATTTCGCAGAGTTTGATTACTCGGATAATTTTTAAAGAATTGAATATATACTTAAATCATTAGTTGGCTTGCCTAGCTGGGATGTTGGGCGTCATCATGACCTATAGGTGAATTTGGGTCGTAACACTTTAATTTAATACTATCAAAGTCAGATCCATGAATTAAAGTTAATGGGTTTCTACAACGATCCCAGGTTAATATACAATAGTTTATGGGTTCACAGCGTAATATTAATTGATATTTAATGAGTTTCTTAGTATATATACAAAATATGAACAAAAGCTACTGGATTCCGGTGAACCCGGTGTCCATTCTCTGGATCTGCCCCGGAGTACTATCTTCACCTTGCAATGAAGCACTAAATTCAAATGAAAAACAATGATAAAGGAGGTCTTAATATTGCATTAACCAATTCATGCACCATGATTTAATTAGAAAGGGTAAAGGAGGCTCTTCACTCGCCGAAAATTTCCGAGCATAGAATACACGCGATGGTTTATTGCCTTTAATTTTAAGATTTTTCGGCACAAGAACAAGATAAATATCAACGGAGAAAGCTTACAAATCAATCAATCAAAACTTACTCATGAAATCCTGAGTCCTTGTGATTTTTGTAAAATTTGCTTTACACGTTTGCCTTTCTTCCGCTTACAATTGATTTGCAACTTCTAATGTCACATCTTTGGACAATATTGTTTCTAATCAATTCATATAAATCGGATAAAATTAGTAAAGGAAATAACATATGGAGATTTAACTCTACGAACAATCTTTAATGAGCATCTATTAGTAACTTAAAAGCTAAAAATACTGCACTATTTGCTCTCACGTAATGTCTCTTCCCTGCAACCAAAACTTCTCCAATGTGATAGAGTTTTCAAACTGAAAATTAAAACTTAAAAAAGAAAAGATTTCATAAGTATCGATATAGCTTTTCTTGTAACTGAATCTATGGTTTTTCTCGCCTATCTTCAACGATATAAGAGATTTCTTTAGAACCTTATCGAGAACATTGATCACATCAAGATATTAATTTATTCGGAGTCGATTTTCCTCCTGTCTCAACACGAGTATTTTGGAATCTTCGTTCTTTTTGGGCATTTTCTCCATTGTTGAAGTAGTTCAACGTCATTATGGTCAGTAGTGGGGGTTGTCTATAAGATAATTCTCTTCTTGCAGCAATGCCTAATATGTTATTTAAAAATATATTTCAGCCTTTGCTGTTGAAAGAAAATTAAATAAACTAACATCTCAATTTTGAAGAGACCATTGATGATTTGAAGCAACAGCCATTAAAGCAGATGACTTTGGTTATGTTGTGGCACAACCTGAATTAGCTTCGTAAGAATGTGAATTGTCTTGTGAATTAATATTAGATAAGGACTATGTTTATTGCCTTTGTTAGGTAGGAGATTAGATATCTAATTTAACTGGAATATATACATTTTAGTTGTAGCAAGAGAACATAGACCTTGAATATTTTAGGAATTTATTAATTGTTTTTAATATATATATATATATATATATATATATATTCTTAATTTCATTCTAAAAAGACAAAAACATGGTCAGCTAACTTATACAAGACGTTTATTTCCTCATGAGCTAAATAAAAATTATTCGTTTATTTCAATCAATAAGAAATACTATATCGGAATTGCTTTCACCATATTAACAAAGATAAATTATGAATGAAAAAGTAAATAATTAACTTACTGCAGTATGATTAATCTACAATTTATTTTCATTTTAACGAAAGCTTTCCTTTTTTGTCCAAATACATAATCATGCATCCCAGATTCAATGTTTAGATGCATCAAAAAAATTATTTTTCTATGGAAAGTAAGAGTATATGATTTTATTAAAATTACCTACACTTGATAGATTATAAACGAGTTCGAATATGATATTTGTTTTAAGATCAAAATTAAAATTTATTCATCAATTAATACAATGAATCGTCTTAGTTTTTTGTTCCCGTTCTAATATAAATAGAAACTTTTAAAACTTAGTCCGATTGATTCAAAAATGTATTTTAATTGCTTATATTCTCTAAAAGCATTTTTAAGAGAAATTTTAAAAAAGTACTTTGTTTGTTTATATTTCTATTCTATTGCTGCTAGTTTCATTTTTAAGAGAAATTTTAAAAAGTACTTTGCTTGTTTATATGTATATTCTATTATGATTTCTTAGTATGTTGAATTTAATTTTTACTCCCGTAAAATAAACATAAATAATTTTCTACCAAATGGTGCCTCAGTTTCTTTTTTGTTTTATTTTGTTTCGTGTATAAAATGGCAAATGCTTTACACTGTTTGAATCTGTGAGCTAATTTGTACTCCTAATTAAAGTTATATCTTTGAATGTTTTTAGTTGTATGCTAAAAATTATTCTAACAAAACAAAAAGCAAACTGCCTAGAAAAACGTTAGAAGAAAAAGAAAGCAAAATATTTTAATTACTTGTTTGAGTTGAGTTTTGTTTTAATTGAATGAATTACAATAATTCATTCTCAAATTGGATATACCACTTAAAAGTAACTATAGTAATAATAACAACTTGTGATAATTAATTATAATTATACTGTTATCTAAATTATATTATCAAAGAGTAAGAAAATTAATTTGATTATTTCACTTTTTGATTGTAAAATCATTAATGTATCAACCACTTAAATATTTTGTTAGTGATTTGTTCAAAATTGATCCGTGTTTTAAATATTATCTAATCATAATAATTATTATTGCTATTATTTTTTATTATAAAAAAATATAGGACGAAAGAATGAAAATCCATGCGCACGTCTAGTCTTGGATAGTCTAATTAGGATTAAAAAAAGTTTAAAATATAAATTCCTTAGGTGAATGAAGTTCCCACATATTAGGGACTTTGAATAATTTCAAATAAGGAATGTTTTAATAACCAATATTTTAGTTGATTTGAAATTCCTAAATATTAGAAAAATAATTAATTTACAATTACAATTTTATCCAATGTGAAACTTATTCTAAAGGGGTAAAAAATGTGAAAATATTTCGATAGGTTTCGTGCTTTTAATATAGTACTAGTTTTAGGGTACGCGCTTTGCGCTTGTACTATATAGTTATGAATATATAAATTTTAAATTTTGCATATTCATATTAACCAATTTGTATGAGTTATTAAAAAAGTTATAGAAAAAAATGCAAGGTCCTAAAAATGATAAATGTTAATCCTTTTTAGCTAGCTTAAAAGAAAAAATAATGTCCTACATAAATTCTCAGATGCTTTATTATGATTTCTCGCTTTGTCCCTACTTATCGAAGTTATTTAATTTTCTTCTTAATTTTTGAATTAATTAGCATGTGCTTAATATAAATAAATAAAATGATAAGATCGTATTGATATATCTCTTTATCTCCTCTTAAATTAGATTATTTGAACCTGAAGAACAATTGTCAAGTTTTCTTTCAAAAGTTTTTTGCCAATTTGAAAAATAAATTTATTAATATGATGAAGTTGGAAAATAAGTAAATTAAATTTTTTTAATCAGTTAATTAAGAGCTTAATTATATAGCTATTTTAGTATCGAAATTTTGCTGCCTTTGTTAGTTTTCAAATTATGCTCGGGCTATTCTATTATAGGTTTGGCCGTTTCCTTCCATTATTTATATGCACATTCTCTTAGGAAATATAACACGTAAATATTTATATTTTTAGTATTATAATATTATAATATTGTATATGGTAAATGTAATTGATTTTAATATCCTAAATATTAGATTTTTTTGTGTAGTCATTCAAATAAGGAAAATTTTAATAAGTAAATTTTTAGTTGACTTCAAAATGCTAAATATTAGAGAAATAATTAAATGACTAATTTGTCTAGTGTGAATTTTATTTTAAAATGGTAAAAAAGCCGAACGACATTCGATAAGAACTTTCGTACTTTTAATATAGTATAGATATAGATATATGGATATATAGATATAGATAGATTATCTAATGAATTTAATTTTAGAGTTGTGAATAGACAATAGAACTAAAATAATTTATTACCATAACTGTCACAACCCAAACTCCCTTAGTATAATATTGTGATGGCACGTAGTCTCTACGACTAGGTAAGCGTAACAAATTGCGGAAATACTAATAAAGGGAGCAAAACTTATCAACTAATACTCTATAAATACACAACCTTCCCAAAACCCGGAACATCATAAGTCACAAGCTACAGAAGGAACTAGTATCTCTATACACCAGAGTCTAACAAAGAAGTACGGAAGGTAAATGACATAGGAGAGAATAGAGGGGGACTCCGAGATCTGCGGACGCGGAAGATGTACCTTGAAGTCTCCGTACAGCATCAACACTCTCAGCTAATAGCGGGGTTGATAAGAAGTACCTGGATCTGCACAGAAAATATGTGCAGAAGAGTAGCATGAATACACCGCAACGGTACCCAACAAGTGCCAAGCCTAACCTCGGTAGAGTAGTGACGAGATCAGGTAAGGCCCACTGGTATACATTAAATAAAGAAGGAGGATATAACAGTATAATAAGAGACTGAAATTTAACAAAAGTAAAACACAACGAAATAACAGTACAACACACACGGATAACAGCAGTGAATCTCTCAAGATACCGTCTCGTAGTCCCAAAATAAATATGCAAGGAGAACTCCCGAGGTACTGCCTCGTAGTCTCAAAAGTAAATATATAGGGAGAACTCCCGAGAAATTGCTTCGTAGTCTCAAAAGTAAATGTGCAGGGAGAACTCCCGAGGAACCGGCTCGAAGTCTCAAAAGTAAACACACAACTCAAACCAATAAATATCACAATTAACAGCAAGAATTATACAGTTAAGACTGATAAAGAACAAGGAAAAGCAGAAAATCAACTACGCATGCTTCCGAGAGTTCAAATAAACTGTTAAAGCATGAGACATGCGGTATTAGACTAAACGGGATAACTACACATATTGAAATATCTCAAATAAGAATGGAAACAGACTAATACTCATTAAAACGGTATAACTCCATTTAAAAGGAAAAATAACTTGATACTCAATAAAAATCGGGTTTTACAACAATATAGCCCATGTACGTACTCGTCACCTCATGTACACGGGGCTCACATATAACAACAGTACCAAATCCTAAGGGAATTTCCCCCACACAAGGTTAGGCAAGCCACTTACCTCGAACCAAGCTCAATCAATCGGTAACAATGCCTTTTCCACAAATATCTGACTCTGAATGGTCCAAATCTAGCCAAAATCAATTGCATACCATAAATACAACTATAAGAAACTAATCTAATTAATGAAATCAAAGCTAAAGCAAGAAATTAGAAAATCACCCCAAAAGGTCGACCCGGGCCCACGTCTTGAAAGCGGGTAAAAGTCACAAAATATGAATACCCATTCACTCACGAGTTCACTCGTACCAAAATTATCCAAATCCGATATCAAAATACGAATTGAAACTCAAAACTTTATTTGAAGAACTTCTCCCATATTCCCAAAATTTTCAACCCAAATCCGAAATTAAAGGATGGAATTAATGATAGATTAGTGAAATATAACCATAAATGGGTTAAGAATCGTTACCCAAAAGCTTCCTCTAAAAATCTCCAAATTTATCACCCAAATCGGAGCTCTCAAACTCCCAAAAATAAAAATGAGACCAAACCCTCGAAATTTCATCTTTTCTGCCCAGCGATCTCGTACCTGCGGACCACCAGTCGCACCTGCGATGCCGCACCTGCGGAATTTCCATCGCAGGTGCGGAGATGGCTTAAGGTCCAAAGATCTGCTTCTGCGGACCAGGGCACGCACATGCGGGCCCGCTTCTACGGATGACCATCCGCATCTGCGACTCTGCCCAGGCCACCCCTTTTTGCTCCTACGGTCAATCCTCCGCATCTACAGATGCGCAGATGCGGCTCCAATTTCGTATATGCGCTCACAGACCAAGCTTGACCAAACTGCACCTGCACTCCTCCTTCCGCACATGCGATCCCGCACCTGCGGTCTCCCCTCCGCAGGTGCAAAAACACCAGAAACCAGAAAATCTTCAGCAACTAGCCTAAGTCCAAATTCAATCCGTTAAGCATCCGAAACACACCCGAGGCCCCCGAGACCTCAACCAAACATACCAATAAGTCCTTAAAAAACATACAAACTTAGTCGAGCCTTCAAATCACATCAAACAACGCTAATAATATGAATCACCCTCCAATTCAAACTTAATGAACTTAAAACTTTAAATTTCTACAACAGATGCCGAAACCTATCAAATCACGTCCGATTGACCTCAAATTTTTCACACAAGTCTTAATTGCCATTAAAAACCTACGCCAACTCCCGGAATCAAAATCCGACCCCTATATCAAAAAGTCCAATACCGGTCAAAATTTCCAAAAATTCGACTTTCTCCTATTCACAGTCCGGACACGCTCTTAAGTCCAGAATCACTCAATGGAGCTAACGGAACCGACGAAACTCTACTCCGGAGTCGTTTTCACATAGTTCCAACTAAAGTCAAAATTCTAAGGCTTAAGCTTCAGTTTAGGGACTAAGTATCCAAAAATCACTCTGAAACCACAATAACAACCTCCCGGTAAGTCACATATGCAGAAAAAGGTATGGGGGAAATAGTAAAGTGGGGATCGGGGCTATTACTCTCAAAATGAATGGTTGGGTCGTTACAGTAACCCCTCTTAAAACAATCGATCATCCTCGAATGATTATAGAGGCATACCTGAAGTGGTGAAAAGATGAGGATAATGACTGCACATATCATGCTCAGTCTCTCAAGTCGCCTCCTCGACTGGCTGACCCCTCCATTGAACCTTTACGGAAGCAATATTCTTCTATCTTAGCTTTCGAACCTGCCTGTCCAAAATAGCCATCGGCTCCTCAATATAAGATAAATCCTTGTCCAACTGGACTGAGATGAAATCCAACACATGAGACGGATCGCCGTGATACTTCCGGAGCATAGAAACATGGAATACTGGGTGAACTCCTGCTAGACTGGGAGGTAATGCAAGCTCATAAGCAACCTCCCCAATTCTCCGCAACACCTCAAATGGACCAATGAACCTTGGGCTCAGCTTGCCCTTCTTCCCGAACCTCATAATACCCTTAATAGGCGAAACCCGGAGCAAGACCTACTCTCTAACCATGAATGTAAAATCGCGAACCTTTCGATCCGCATAACACTTATGTCTGGACTGGGTTGTGCGAAGTGGATCCTGAATCACCTTCACCTTATCCAGGGCATCCTGAACCAAGTCTGCACCCAATAATCAAGCCTCGCCCAGCTCGAACCAACCCACTGGCGACCGACACTGCCTACCATATAGAGCCTCATACGGTGCCATCTAGATGCTCGACTGATAACAGTTGTTGTAGGCAAACTCCGCAAGTGGCAAGAACTGATCCTATGACCCTCCAAACTCCATCACACATGCACCGAGTATATCCTCTAATATCTGAATAGTGCGCTCGGACTATCCGTCTATCTGAAGGTGAAATGATGTGCTAAGCTCGACTCGAGTACCCAAATCATGTTGTACAACCCTCCAGAACCGTGATGTAAACTGTGTACCCCGATCAGAGATGATAGATATCGGTATGCCATGAATCCTGACGATCTCATGGATGTAAATTCGAGCCAGCTGCTCGGAAGAATAGGTAGTCATCACATGAATGAAATGAGCTGACTTGGTCAGCCTATCCATAATCACCCAGACTGCATCAAACCTCCGCTGAGTCCGTGGGAGTCCAACAACCAAATCTATAGTGATCCGCTCCTATTTCCACTCCGAAATCTCTAATTTATGAAGCAACCCACCTAGACGTTGATGCTCATACTTCACCTGCTTGCAATTTAGACAGCGAGCCATATACTTCACTATGTCTTTCTTCATCCTCCTCTACCAGTAATGATGCCTCAAGTCCTGATACATCTTCGCGGCACCCGGATGAATGGAGTACCGCGAATTATAAGCCTCCTGAAGAATCAACTATCGCAAACCATCTACATTGGGAATACATAACCTGCCTTGTATCCTCAATGCACCATCATCCCCAATAGTGGCCTCATTAGCATCACCGTGCTGGACCGTGTCCTTAAGGACAAACTTCATTATACTGACGCTTCCTGATAAGACCATAAAGAGATGTCCGAGAGGCCACACAAGCCATTACTCGACTCGGCTCAGAAATATCCAATCTCACAAACTGGTTGTCTAAGGCCTGAACATCCAACTCCAATGGCCTCTCTACTACTGGTAGATATGCAAAACTCCCCAAACTCTCCTCCCGGCGACTCAAAGCATCAGCTACCACATTGGCCTTCCCCGGATGGTAAAATATAGTGATAGCATAATCCTTAAGTAGCTCCAACCACCTCCGTTGATGCAAGTTAATATCTTTTTGCTTGAACATATGCTGCAAACTCCGATGATCAGTGTAAATCTTACAAGGAACACCGTACAAATAGTGCCGCCAAATCTTCAAGGCATGAACAATAGCTACTAACTCAAGGTCGTGTACATGATAGTTCTTTTCATGTACCTTCAGTTGTTTGGACGCGTAGGAAATCACCCTACCGTCCTGCATCAACACCGTACCGAGACCAATCCGCGACGCACCACAATATACAGTATAAGACCCCAAACCTATAGGCAATACCAATACTAGGGCTGTAGTCAAAGCTGTCTTGAGCTTCTGAAAGCTCTCCTCATATTCCTATGTCCACCTGAACGGGGCACCTTTCTAGGTTAGCCTGGTCATAGGTGCTGCAATAGATGAGAATCCCTCTATAAAATGACGGTAATACCCCGCCAAACCAAGAAAACTCCAGATCTCCTTAGCTGATGATGGTCTAGGACAATTCTGCACTGCTTCCACCTTCTTTCGATCCACCTTGATCCCATCACTCGATACTACATGACCCAAGAATGGCATTGAGTCTAGCCAAAACTCACACTTTGAAAATTTTGCATATAACTTCTTTTCTCTCAAGGTCTGAAGCACAGTCCTCAGGTGCTGCTCATGATTCTCCCGAGTTCGGGAGTACACCAGATTGTCGTCAATAAACACAATGACGAAAGAGTAAAGATAAGGCTGGAACACACTGTGCATCAAGTGCATAAAAGCTGTTGGGGCATTGGTCAGCCTAAATGACATCACAAGGAACTCGTAGTGACCATACCGAGTCCTGAAAGTAGTCTTCGGGATATTTGGCTCCCAAATCTTCAACTGATGATAGCCTGAACGTAAGTCAATCATGAAAATCACTCTAGCACCCCGTAACTGGTCAAATAGGTCATCAATACGAGGCAAAGGATACTTGTTCTTTACTGTAACTTTGTTCTACTAGCGATAATCAATGCACATACACATAGAACCATCTTTTTTCTTCACAAACAAGACAGGAGCACCCCAAAGTGATACACTGGGCCGAATGAATCCCTTATCAAGCAACTCCTGTAACTTCTCCTTCAACTCCTTCAACTTAAGAGGATCCATACGATATGGAGGAATAGAGATGGGCTGAGTGCCCGGTAACAAATCAATGCCAAAATCAATATCTCGGTCGGACGGCATGCCCGGAAGATCACCTAGAAACACATCTAGAAAGTCCCTCACTACTGGACTGACTCAACTATATGGGCATCAATACTGACATCTCTCACATAAGCTAGATACGCGTCACACCCCTTCTCAACCATTCGTTGAGTTTTATAAAATGAAATAACACTGCTGGGAGTATACTGTAAGGTATCTCTCCACTCTAATCACGGTAAACCTTGCATAGCCAGCGTTACGATCTTAGCATGGCAATCAATAATAGCATAATGGGGCGACAACCATTCTATGCCCAAGATAACATTAAAGTCTACCATACCGAGCAATAATAAATCGGCTCTAGTCTCAAAACTACTAAGATCAATCAGACACATCTGATACACGCGGTCCACAACAAAAGAATCTTCTACAGGAGTAGACAGATAAATAGGGGAACTCAAAGAATCCCGAGATATACCCAAATACGGGGCAAAATAAGAGGACAGATAGGAATATGTAGAGCCTGAGTCAAATAATATTGATGCATCTCTATGACAGATCGAAACAATACCTGTAATAATAGAGTCAGAGGCAATTTCCTCTGTACAAGGCGGAACAATATAATATCTAGCCTGGCTTCCCCCTCTAGGGCGACCTCGATCTCCCTGACATCCACCTCGAGTTGGCTGAGTAGGTGAGGTGGTAGCTGGTTCTAGAACCATAGCCTAAGGACTCGGTGGAGTACGTGGTGGCTGAGAAGTCTGCGGAGGTGCACCCCTCCTAAGTCTGGGGAAATCCCTCACCATATGGTGAGTGTCGCTACACTCAAAACAACCCTTCGGATGGCGTGGCTACTGTGACTGACTCGGTCCAAGTCTGCTGGACTGGCCGCTAAAAGCACACTAGCTACTGGTGGTGAATAATAAGGCTCACGGGGACTAGCAAGGGCTANGCTCACGGGGCCTAGCAAGGGCTAGAACACCACTGGCGGCTGGAAGAGCTGAATGAACGGGGTGACTCACATAACCCCTACCATGTCAAACTGCAGCTGGCGTGCGAGTACCGCTGTAAGTGCCAGACTCTCGAGACCTCTTGGCCTCACTCTCCTCTCTATCCCGGGCAAGCATGCCCTCCAATCTCCTGGAAATACTCACAACCTGCTGATAAGATATATCCATCTCCAACTCCATGGCCATACTAATCTGGATACTGGGGTGGAGTCCCTCAATAAACCGTCCAACCCTCTCTCGAACTATGGCAAC
>AWOL01S0128551.1:0-36691 GCA_000715115.1 Nicotiana otophora | reverse complement strand
CAACCTCCACCTCGAGCTGGCTGAGCAGGTGGGGCGGTAGCTGGTGCTAGAATCATAGCCTGAGGACCCGGTAGAGCACGTGGTGGTCGAGAAGTCTGTGGAGGTGCAACCCTCCTAAGTATGGGGCAATCCCTCACCATATGGCGGGTGTATCCACATTCAAAATAACCTCTCAGAGGGCGTGGCTACTGCGACTGACTCGGGCTAGGTTTGCTGGACTGGCCGCTAAAAGTACCCCGAACAGGAGGCACACTAGATACTAGCGGTGCATAATAAGGCTCCTGGGGCCTAGAAGGGGCTGGAACACCACTGGCAGCTGGAAGAGCTGAATGAACGGGGCGACCCACATAACACCTACCATGGTGGGCTGCTAGGGCACGAGCTCCAGAATAAGAACCAGTCTCTCTATACCTCTTGGCCTCTCTCTTCTCTCGGTCTTGGGTAAGCATGCCCTCCAATATCCTAGCAATTCTCACAACATGCTGGTAAGGAATATCCATCTCCAGCTCCCTGCCCATACTAATCCTGATATTGGGGTAGAGTCCCTGAATAAATCGTCAAACCCTCTCTAGAACTATGGCAACCAAGGCCGGTGCATGTCAGGCCAAATCACTGAAGCAGACTGCGTACTCTAACACAGTCATAGCACCCTGGCGCAACTTCTCAAACTCTGTGTGCCATGAATACCTGAGGCTTTGAGGGACATACTCTCTCAAAAACATGTCCGAGAACTGAGTCTATGTAAGTGAAGCTGCCTCATCCGGACTACTCAACTCATAAGCACGCCACCACTGATAGGCTGCTCCTCTAAGCTGGAAGGCGGTAAAAGAAACCCCACTCATCTCCGCTACGCTCATAGTAGGGAGAATACGATGACACTTCTCCAGAAAAACCTGAGCATCGTATGTAGCCAATCCGCTGAAGGTAGGTGGGTGGTACTTCTTGTACCTCTCAAGTCTGAGCTTCTCCACCTCATAAGTAGTTGTCCGAGTCTCGTGCTGAACCGGAGCTGCCGACTGCATAGGGATGAACTCTAGCGCTTGGTCAACCTGGACCCTCTGCTTAGGAGTACGGGCTGCGGGAGTCTGTGTCCCTCCCCCGACCTGAGATCTGGCAGGAGAAAGTGGAATCAATCCAGCCTGAGCTAAGGTGCTGAACATGCTCAGAAACTGGGCTAGAGTCTCTTGAAGAGTTGGTGCAGCAACATGTTCCTCAAGTGCCTGCCCTCTAGTTGGAGCTACTGGGGGCTCCTCTGTAGCAGCTCGTACGGGTGCTCTGGTTGCACCGCGTAGCCGTCCTCGGCCTCTACCCCGACCCCGGCCCCGGTCTCTCGCGGCTCTAGCAGGGTACGCGGATGCCTGGTCATCAGATCCTCCGATACGGGTCCTCACCATCGGTGAGAAAGAATAGAATACAAAAATTTGGAATTATTTATGTCAACGAATTTCGCACGACAAGGAATCAAAGAAGTATAATTTTCCCTAACAGTTCCATAACCTCCCGAAGATAAATACAAATGTCTCCGTACCAATCCGCGATATTCTAATAAACCGGCCTGTGACTTGCGACACTTATGAACCTAGAGCTCTGATACCAACTTGTCACGACCCAAACTCCCTCCGTATAACGTTGTGACGGCACCTACTCTCTACAACTAGGTAAGCCTAATAAATTGCGGAAATACTAATAAATGGAGCAAAATATATCAACTAATACTCTATAAATACAGTCTTCCCAAAACCCGGAATATCATAAGTCACAAGCTATAGAAGGAACTAGTATCTCTATACACTAGAGTCTAACAAAAGAAGTACGGAAGGTAAATGACAAAGGAGAGAATTAAGGGGGGACTTCGAGGTCTGCGGACGCGGATGTACCTTGAAGTCTCCGTACAGCAGCAACACTCTCAGCTAATAGCGGGGCTGATAAGAAGTACCTGAATCTGCACACAAAATATGTGCAGAAGAGTAGCATGAGTACACCACAACGGTACTCAGTAAGTGCCAAGCCTAACCTCGGTAGAGTAATGACGAGATCAGGTAAGGCCCACTAGTATACAATAAATAAAGCAGGAGGATATAATAGTATAATAAGAGACTGGAATTTAACAAAAGGAAAACACAGCGAAATAACAGTACAACATACAGGGATAACAGAAGGGGATCTTCTGAGATACCGTCTCGTAGTCCCAAATACATATGCAGGGAGAACTCCCGAGATACCGCCTCGTAGTCTCAAAAGTAAATATACAAGAAGAACTCCTGAGGAACCGCCTCATAGTCTCAAAAGTAAATGTGTAGGGAGAACTCCAGAGGACCCGCCTCGTAGTCTCAAAAGTAAATGTGCAGGGAGAACTCCCGAGGAACCGCCTCGTAGTCTCAAAAGTAAACACACAACTCAAATCGATAAATACCACAGTTAACAACAAGAATTTTACAGTTAAGACTGATAAAGAACAAGGAAAAGGAGGAAATCAACTAGGCATGCTTCACATAGTTCAAATAAACAGTTAAAGCACGTAGACATACGGTATTAGATTAAACGGGATAACTGCATATATTGGAATAGCTCAAATAAGAATAGAAACAGACTAATACTCATTAAAACGGTATAACTTAATTNCAGATGTGTATAAGAGACAGCTGCGGGAGTCTGTGTCCCTCCCCCGACCTGAGATCTGGCAGGAGAAAGTGGAATCAATCCAGCCTGAGCTAAGGTGCTGAACATGCTCAGAAACTGGGCTAGAGTCTCTTGAAGAGTTGGTGCAGCAACATGTTCCTCAAGTGCCTGCCCTCTAGTTGGAGCTACTGGGGGCTCCTCTGTAGCAGCTCGTACGGGTGCTCTGGTTGCACCGCGTAGCCGTCCTCGGCCTCTACCCCGACCCCGGCCCCGGTCTCTCGCGGCTCTAGCAGGGTACGCGGATGCCTGGTCATCAGATCCTCCGATACGGGTCCTCACCATCGGTGAGAAAGAATAGAATACAAAAATTTGGAATTATTTATGTCAACGAATTTCGCACGACAAGGAATCAAAGAAGTATAATTTTCCCTAACAGTTCCATAACCTCCCGAAGATAAATACAAATGTCTCCGTACCAATCCGCGATATTCTAATAAACCGGCCTGTGACTTGCGACACTTATGAACCTAGAGCTCTGATACCAACTTGTCACGACCCAAACTCCCTCCGTATAACGTTGTGACGGCACCTACTCTCTACAACTAGGTAAGCCTAATAAATTGCGGAAATACTAATAAATGGAGCAAAATATATCAACTAATACTCTATAAATACAGTCTTCCCAAAACCCGGAATATCATAAGTCACAAGCTATAGAAGGAACTAGTATCTCTATACACTAGAGTCTAACAAAAGAAGTACGGAAGGTAAATGACAAAGGAGAGAATTAAGGGGGGACTTCGAGGTCTGCGGACGCGGATGTACCTTGAAGTCTCCGTACAGCAGCAACACTCTCAGCTAATAGCGGGGCTGATAAGAAGTACCTGAATCTGCACACAAAATATGTGCAGAAGAGTAGCATGAGTACACCACAACGGTACTCAGTAAGTGCCAAGCCTAACCTCGGTAGAGTAATGACGAGATCAGGTAAGGCCCACTAGTATACAATAAATAAAGCAGGAGGATATAATAGTATAATAAGAGACTGGAATTTAACAAAAGGAAAACACAGCGAAATAACAGTACAACATACAGGGATAACAGAAGGGGATCTTCTGAGATACCGTCTCGTAGTCCCAAATACATATGCAGGGAGAACTCCCGAGATACCGCCTCGTAGTCTCAAAAGTAAATATACAAGAAGAACTCCTGAGGAACCGCCTCATAGTCTCAAAAGTAAATGTGTAGGGAGAACTCCAGAGGACCCGCCTCGTAGTCTCAAAAGTAAATGTGCAGGGAGAACTCCCGAGGAACCGCCTCGTAGTCTCAAAAGTAAACACACAACTCAAATCGATAAATACCACAGTTAACAACAAGAATTTTACAGTTAAGACTGATAAAGAACAAGGAAAAGGAGGAAATCAACTAGGCATGCTTCACATAGTTCAAATAAACAGTTAAAGCACGTAGACATACGGTATTAGATTAAACGGGATAACTGCATATATTGGAATAGCTCAAATAAGAATAGAAACAGACTAATACTCATTAAAACGGTATAACTTAATTTAAAAGGAAAAACAACTTGATACTCAATAAATATCGGGTTTTACAACAATATAGCCCGTGTACGTACTCGTCACCTCACGTACACGGCGTTCACATATCACAACAATACCAAATCCTAAGGGGATTTCCTCCACACAAAGTTAGGCAAGCTACTTACCTCGAACCAAGCTCAATTAATCGGTAACAATGCCTTTTTCCACGAATATCCGACTCATAATGGCCCAAATCTAGCCAAAATTAATTGCATACTATAAATACACTATAAGAAACTAATCTAATTAATTAAATCAAAGCTAAAGCAAGAAATTAGAAAATCGCCCCAAAAAGTCTACCCAGGTCCACGTCTCGAAATTGGGTAAAAGTCACAAAATATGAACACCTATTCACTCACGAGTTCACTCGTACCAAAATTATTCAAATTTGATATCAAAGTCCGTATCGAAACTCAAAAGATTATTTGAAGAACTTCTCCCATTTTCCAAATGTTTCAACCCAAATCTGAAATTAAAAGATGGAATTGATGATAAACTAGTGGAATATAAGTATAAATGAGTTAAGAATCGTTATCCAAAAGCTTCCTCTGAAAATCTCCCAAATTATCGCCCAAATCCAAGCTCTCAAAGTCCCAAAAATAAAAATGAGACCAAACCCTCGAAATTTCCTCTATTCTGCCCAGCGATCTCGCACCTGCAGACCACCAGTTGCACATGCGACACCGCACTTGCGATATTTCCATCGCAGGTGCGGAGATGGCTTAATGTCCAAAGACTCGCTTCTGCGGACCAGGACACGCACTTGCGGGCCCGCTTCTACGAATGACCCTCCGCATCTACGACTTTGCCCAGGTCGCCCTTTTCGCTACTGCAGTCAATCCTCCGCATCTGCAGATGCGCAGATGCCGCTCCAATTTCGCACCTCCGCTCACAAACCAAGCTTGACCAAACCGCACCCGCGCTCCTCCTTCCATACATGTGATCCCGCATCTGCGGTCTCCCCTCCGCAGGTGCGAAAACACTAGAAACCAGAAAATCCTCACTAACTAGCCTAAGTCCAAATTCAATCTGTTAAGCATCTGAAACACACCTGAGGCCCCTGGGACCTCAACCAAGCATACCAACAAGTCCTAAAACACCATATAAACTTAGTCGAGCCCTCAAATCACATCAGACAACGCTATAAACGCGAATCACCCACCAATTCAAACTTAATGAACTTGAAACTTTAAGTTTCTACAACCGATGCTGAAACCTATCAAATCACGTCCGATTGACCTCACATTTTGCACACAAGTCATAACTGACATTATGGACCTACTCCAAATCCCGGAATCGAAATACGACCCCGATATAAAAAAGTCCACTACCGGTCAAAATCTCCAAAAATTTGACTTTCGCCAATTCAAGCCTAAAACAGCTACGGACCTCCAATTCACAGTCCGGACATGCTCATAAGTCTAGAATCACCCAACGGAGCTAACGAAACCTACGAAACTCTACTCCGGAGTCGTCTTCACACAGTTTCAATTACAGTCAAAATCATATGGCTTAAGCTTCCGTTTAGGGACTAAGTGTCCCAAAATCACTTCGAAACCACAACAACAACCTCCCGGTTAGTCACATAAGCAGAAAAAAGTACGGAAAAAACAGTAAACAGGGGATCAGGGCTATTACTCTCAAAACGATCGATCGGGTCGTTATTGTAATAAGCATAATTGTTATAATGAAAGTAACATATGGTTGGACAGATCTACTATGCTCACGTATAATTTGAAAGCTAAAAAATGATCCTATAAAAATCTCATGTATTATTTTTACACATCCAAAATTATTATTTATACCGATCTTTTGTGAAAAAGTCATATAACCTAAATCACATTTGTATTGAATTACAAAACTAGATCTTCCTGCTTAACTGTGATTTTTGAATTCTTCTAAATTTTTTAAAACTACTGCTCATTTAGTTCCAATTACAGAACCACCTTCCAAAGAAATTTAATTAGATTGCATATGAGAGTATAAATTTGGAAGCTATGATTCATTGCCATGAACAAGAAAATCGACTGCAACGAAAAACATATAAACGACAAATTAAATACTAGTAACATATTGGACTACATCATTATTGATTTTTAAGCAAAAAACATTGCAGTCTCCACCTTAACAAATTCTCCAGTAATATCGCACTAGTTGTGTACATTAATTATGATAGTACATCTGCGACTTTGCCCAGANCTGCGACTTTGCCCAGGTCGCCCTTTTCGCTACTGCAGTCAATCCTCCGCATCTGCAGATGCGCAGATGCCGCTCCAATTTCGCACCTCCGCTCACAAACCAAGCTTGACCAAACCGCACCCGCGCTCCTCCTTCCATACATGTGATCCCGCATCTGCGGTCTCCCCTCCGCAGGTGCGAAAACACTAGAAACCAGAAAATCCTCACTAACTAGCCTAAGTCCAAATTCAATCTGTTAAGCATCTGAAACACACCTGAGGCCCCTGGGACCTCAACCAAGCATACCAACAAGTCCTAAAACACCATATAAACTTAGTCGAGCCCTCAAATCACATCAGACAACGCTATAAACGCGAATCACCCACCAATTCAAACTTAATGAACTTGAAACTTTAAGTTTCTACAACCGATGCTGAAACCTATCAAATCACGTCCGATTGACCTCACATTTTGCACACAAGTCATAACTGACATTATGGACCTACTCCAAATCCCGGAATCGAAATACGACCCCGATATAAAAAAGTCCACTACCGGNAAGAAATGATCAAAGTCAAATCCCAAAAAGCAACTTATAAGCCTGTCACATTGAGTTATATATTTCATCTCATTCCATGCAAAAAGCTCAAACTCGTTCAGTGTATTGGCCGTAAGTTGATTCACCATAAAAGCAAAATTTGGCTGAAGAAAGTTCTGAAAAAAGCACTCTTTTCTCTCAGCCAAAAAGAGAAGTACAAATAAAGTTGTTGTGTTTGCACTTGGCACTATGTGGCCAAAAAAGTTCCAATTGTTTTTTGTGAATACCACAAATGTACAACTTACAAAAAACAAACGTAGTTTTTGAATTTTTTGGGTCAAAAGTGCATACTGGTTTAATTTAATTGGCACTTGATGAGAAACGTTACTGGTAGTAGCTTCTGGTTGGTTGAAATTTCTAGTTTATGAAACGCCAATTTACTGGTTATGACTGGAATTTCCCTTAATAAAATGGTACGGTTAAAAAGTAATCTTCAAAGATTATTCTTAATAGGAATCCACGGTAGTAGCTCAAATTTCATAAATGGATTTTTTTCCACCGTTATTTCTATTGCTAAAAATACCCCTCAATTTAACGGCGTCAGGTGTGCGGTCGAATTTTAATGTGTTGACAGTGTTTTATTAGACCATGTGGCTCTTGATTTCACTTCATCAATATGCGTATCATAAACCCGCTTTATTTTTTTATCCGCCCCATTTGTTTGACCTTCTCAATTTCTTTTTCTTTTTCTTCCTTATCACCCATCCCACCCACCCAATCCCTCCCCTCAACTTCTTCTTACGGCCTCGAAAGAAAATCAATAATGACAGCTTCCTTCAATCCACTCTCCTTCTTTATTATTTTCAATTCACTCTTCTTATTTTTCACTTCACAAACTACCACCCGCCACCAGCCCGCTACAATCCCTCCTATACTAAAGCCGCCACCCTACCCTTTCCTCCTACTCAAAAAACAGCCCTAAAAACAAACCTTTTTTACACAAAACAACCGCGAAACCACAGGAAAATTCCCCGGGCAACCATAAAAATGCAGCTGGACGCCACAGTGCAGCAGCTCAGAAACACCATCTCGTTTCAGCCATCTAAGCCACCCATTTTCCTTCGGATCTCAGTCTTCTAAAACCCTCAAAAACAGCCATTAAAGCAGCTCCATAACCAGAGACGGATCCAGAATTTAATGGTTGCGGGTGCCGCTCAATTTAAATTTTAATGCCAAGCTACTACCCGTCAAGGATATTGAAAAAGAGTGATGTTTGAATTAATTCGATACGATTTACAAAATTTTGATACATAAATAAATACGCAATCACCGAACTAAAAGTATTTGGTCCAATTTGATATCAAGAAAAATATAACACTAGATGAATAACAAAGGAAAATAAAAAAATTATATCCAAACAAAACTTTGGAGATCTAGAAAATGAAAAAGGAAGCAAATACATAATCTAAATAAATAATAAATTGGTGTTGTAACAAAAAGAGAAAATACAACGACGAAGAAAATAAAAACTAAGAAAAGAATAAATAAGAGAAAAGGACAAAAAGAGACACTACGTATAAAATGAGTTTCAATCCCGGGCTAAAGGCCTGAAAACTGGAGCTTTGACCATTGGCACCTACCGTCACTTTGTTAATATGGGTGGCACCTTTTACTTATATCCATTTTATTGTGTGAAATACCAATATATACATTAAATTTTACCAGAACGTCCGGGTGATGTGACACTCTCTCTCCACTACATGGATCCGCCACCATTACGAAAGCTAGCTAGTTTCCTCCAGCGAAACACTCACCACACTACTAAAAAAATGCACCACCACCAAGGCCAAACTCCTTGACTTTCTTCAAAATAAGATCTGAAAATCAACTTTCTTCACCACCAATCCATAATTTTTTAAGCTGGGGTTCAAGGAGTCAATTTATGTGAGGTTTCGGGCGAAATTTTTGGTTTGTGGTTTCTGTGTAGTCCCGTCCAGTCAATGAGGGAGAAATAATAACAACAACCCAGTATAATTCTACTAGTGGGGTCTGGAGAGGCTACTGTGTACGCAGACTGTTATACCCCATGTTTTTGTACGTGAAAGTACGTCATAAGTCAATTGATATAAGCTTGAAAATGAGAGCCACTTTGAAAGTATATAAAGTGATTTAATGATGTTACGTCCCATTTTCGCAAGCCTTTAAGAGTTATCATTCAGGGACAAATGTTTCTAAGGGGACATGTTGTTACACCCCGTACTTCAGACGTCACTGACATTATAAGATTATCTAATGTAAGCTCAAAAAGGGTGAAATCCTTCTACACGGATAAGAAAGGTTTACCGAAGTCTTAAGTAAGTTAAGATAAATATAAGACTTGTTAATCATAATTTAAATGAGTTTGAAGTCATGATATAATTATATATGATATTTTTGGAAAAAATCGGTTTTAAGTTGCGGCAAATCCGAGTAAAGATTTGCAAGCTTTTTTTAGCAGTACATTTCATAAGCTTTATGATGTCTTTTGGGGACATATTATATACCAAATTGAAGGTCTTTGAGTCTCGTTTCTAACTCATTTAACCGTTCATCGATATGATATTGTAGTATAGAGATATTTATATTTTTGCGAGACTGCACAAGCAGCACCCATGGGACCCACAAAGTCGGGAAAACTTTCAGATTGTATTAAAGTCAATTCTCAGTCATTTTAACTCATTTTTCAGGTCCAAAATAGTTTCTAAATTCTCCTAAATGTTCTCCAATGGTTCCTCCATGATTCTAGAGCGAGAACCTAAGATGAAAACATGAATCCAATGCTAGAAATCTCGTGGTGCTTTCTAGATCGTAGTTCTTCGTCTTGTGGCTGTTTTGGAAGGTTCAAAGGTATGTAACCTCAGATTTCATGTTGTTCTTTATGATTAAGTTATTAATCAGTCCCTCCTTCATATATATTAGAGTCTCAAGGCGAAATACAAGTGTTTACACACCAACTTGAACAAAAGAGTTGATTCAAAAAGAGAATACAACTCCTATAGTGTTGTAGTATGATTGAGGGTTGTTGTGAGCTACACCTGCTGGGGATTTCAAGTTGTATCTATTGCCTAAGGTAAAATCATGTTCTTGGTTTTGCTTAAGGTTAATCATGTGTTGTTTGAGTTGTTTGAGTTAAAATCTTCAAGATAGTAATTGACATGGCATAGTGAATCATTATCTTTTTTTTTGTAGGCTATGTTGAGGCTATATATATGGTTGGTTATGGCTGAAAATTATTATAAATAGTTTTATTATGTTGTGGCTGATGTTGTTAAGCTTATCTATGTGCTAATTCAATGGATTGAAGAAGATAACATGAAAATAAGAGATTGACGATAAAGGTTAAGGTGTTAGGCGTATGGACTATATTTGAAAATTATTCTTATGATGTTTTGGGATGAAAATGATATGGTAAGCATAAGTATGATGTTATACAAGTTGTAGGAAGATTCATGGAAAAGAAATTGGATTAAATTATATTTTTGTTAATTGTAAATCGAGCTTGCCGCTCAAAATGGTTGTTGAAGTAATCAGAGAGCTTATTGTGAATTATATTGTCATTGTTTGGGATGTTTGGTGACCTTTAGTGACTTATGGGATGTAGTAAAAATAGGGGAGGTGGTGTCCGTTTTCTTGTAGAATATTAATTTTGAAATATGAGAGTCACAATGCTTATATGATGACGACGAAGTCTGGTTACTCATTGTAGACGTAACAAGATCATATTGAGCTTGGTTGATGATTGGAGAGAATATTGAAAAGGTATGTTAATGCTACACCTTCTTTAATTTTGGCATGATCCATATGATACAACGAAACGAGCAAGAACACAACTTTCACAAATAATTCTATTCTTAGAAGTACTAAGGGTGCCTATGTTCTTGATTCCCCATGTGTCCTATTATTCTATCGTCTGTTCATGGGAATCAGAAAATACGTAAGTTGATAAAGTTTATTTCATGATATTAACCGAAGGCATATTGATCTTATGACATTCTGAAAGATCTTACCGACTTACTTCATTATGCATTGCATTCATTTATACATGTACATTGACTCATTACCAGATGTCGTTATATACACGTATATTATATGTATATGGGATATGAAAAATGTTATGGCATTATATACGCACCACCACCTGAGCAGCTGGTATACGTTGATGATTTCGCCCACAATGGTTGAGATGATATGATGGGATGCCCTTAGAGACTTGATGATGTTATGTACGGATATATCTATGCATGGTATGGCATTTATACGCACATACATGACATTATAAATTTTTCATGATTCACACAGCTATTCAGAATTACAGGTTGAGTGTTTTACTCCATGTTTCTTTCATGTCTTTTATATACTACTGTCATGCCTTACATACTCGATACTTTATTTGTACTAACGTCTCTTTTTGCTTGGGGACGCTGCGTTTCATGCCCGCAGGTCCCAATAAACAGGTTGAGAGTCCTCCTAGTAGGCTATCAGCTCAGCGGAAGGTGTTGGTGCATTCCACTTGCTCCAGAGTTACTTATTTGGTTAGTATAATTTGAACATGTATTAATTGGCATGGTGGGGCCCTGTTCCGACCTTTATGATGTTTATGTACTCTTATAGGCTTATAGACATATGTCATGTATATGGATACTTGTATGGCCTCGTTGGCCTATGTTTTGAGTATACAAATGATCATGTCGGCCTTATAGGCCCGTATGTCACATGCATAAGCTTATATATCATGTTGGTATACGTTGATGATTTCGCCCACAGTGGTTGAGATGATATGATGGGATGCCCTCAAAGGCTTGATGATGTTATGTATGTATATAATGTGCATGGTATGGCATTTATACGCACATGCATGACATTATAAATTTTTCATGATTCACAGAGCTATTCAGAATTACAGGTTGAGTTCTTTACTCCATGTTTCTTTCATGTCTTTTATATACTCCTATCTTGCCTTACATACTCGCTACTTTATTTGTACTGACGTCCCTTTTTGCCTGGGGACGTTGTGTTTCATGCCCGCAGGTCCCGATAGACAGGTTGAGAGTCCTCCTAATAGGCTATCAGCTCAGCGGAAGGTGTTGGTGCACTCCACTTGCTCTGGAGTTACTTATTTGGTCAGTATGATTTGGACATGTATTAATTGGCATGGTGGGACCTTGTCCCGACCTTTATGATGTTTATGTACTCTTATAGGCTTATAGACATCTGTCATGTATATGGATACTTGTATGGCCTCGTTGGCCTATGGTTTGAGTATACAAATGATCATGTCGACCTTATAGGCCCGTATGTCGCATGCATAAGTTTATATATCATGTTGGGTCATTCCATATCGAGTATTCTCTTATGTTTAATTCTAGTTATCTCATGATGGCCTTTTCGGTTCATCTGCCTATGATAGTATGATAAGAATGATACATTACGTTGGTACTCGGTTGAGTTAGGCATAGGGTGCCCGTCGCGGCCATACGCGTTGGGTCGTGACAAAAGTTGTATCATAGAAGTTGTGTCCTAGGGAGTCTACAAGACGTGTCTAGTAGAGTCTTGTTTATGGGTGTGTTGTGCACCACACTTATAAGCAGGAGGCTATAGGGCATTTAGGACTGTCACTCTTTCTTCTTACTTTAGATCATGTGGTACAGCTCAGTTGTAAGAATTCAAACTCCTAAATATTATTTTATTCGTAAAACAATGATACCTACATCCAGAAAGACAGTTGGTAAGAGATTGAATGTGGTTGCGGAAGAGTTGAGTCAGAGGAACTCGATTTGTCATCATGCTTATGATGAGTAAATGTGAGGTCTTCTGCAGATCATGTGCGTACTAAGATGTATAAGCTTATTGATATAGAACCCTAAGGCAATAATATCTATCCACTTGTATGGTAAAAAGGAATAAGAGAATCGAAATATAGACACAAGTTTCATCAAGTAAAAAAAGCAAGGTGAAGAAGGGTACGAGGTACCCAGTTAATGAACATTAACCGTATTTACAATTCAAGCATAGAAATACAAGCATTATGGGTTACTTTCAATAGCAATAAAGTTATATACCATTGGACATACTCATCTTAATTATGCCCTATGGGAGCCAGCAGATATAGTTTAAGAGAAGGATAGGATATCAAAATCCAACTGGGGTTAGAGTAACCCAAAAATGGTGGATGAATTGCTATCATTAGCTAACATTTCCGAAGATAGTGCAAATGTGGTAATAGATTTCCTTGTGAGACACCCAGATGGTGAACTATAGAATAGTACAGTCAGATATGAATACTAGAATGTTCAGAAATTTCAGAAGATGGGCAGTGAAATCTTAGAAGGGATAAATATTTACCTTAGTATGACTCCAGCCTTGAGTAAAAAAAGGAGAATGTTAGTCATTCTGAAGAGCAGTGAGATGAAGCAAGGGGAGCCAAAAGTGAAAGAACGTTTTGTTGAAGTTTTCAGAATAAAGTGACAGACAAAAATATTATCCGGAGAATAAGAAGAGAGTAAATGAATCATCATGAGTAAGATGTGATATATGGGTTATAACAGTAAATCAAAATATGACACGATGACAGAGCTTATAGTCACGTGAAGGAAAAGGCAAGAGGAGACATGCCTTGAAACAATAGAAGAGTATAAGCCATAAAGTTATATCCTTCTTTCGAGAAATAAATTGGTGACTCCAACGTGATTACCATAAGGAAACGTTAGACCACAAAGCAATAGAAATTAGTATGAGCTCATGAACAAGATAAAATGAATATGAATTAGGGACCGAATGATCTGACAATAGCTGGCATCATGAGAATTTTAGAGATCGCATTTCGACGATAATAGAATGGACAACAGAAGAATAACCTTTAAAGGTCATTCAGGAAGACGCTTCCCTAAAGCGAGCATTGTGAGATAAGTTAAGCTTAAGGGACTAAGTGTGCCAGTTACACCAAGTGTCACCCTTGTGCGTAAGAAATTTAATTATCCCCGGTATAGAAAGGTTACCGCAAGGTGAGTAAGATGTCAGTGAAGATGTGGAAAAACAAACGCCAAAGATGAAAAGGTAATTATGGAATAGTAAAGGAAGAATGCGGTAAAAATGTGAAAGGCATGAGATTACATCTATTCAGATCCTACAGATATGATATGACTCCAGAACATTATGGAAGCATGACGCCGAGGAGAATCAGTAAGGGTTCCTCACCCGATGATATTGATAAATAAGTGGGAATGAACACTTGATACATAAGGAGCCTGTACGAGAAGTAAGTTAAGACAAAGGACATAACCCAAGAGGGGTTACACGGAATATAGATATGAGAATGGACCAACGAGCAGTCTGTAGTTGATTCAGGAAGAGCCTAGTTATGGCTAGACAAGATGTCAGGGATAAACAAATAGATCATGCAAGATAGATGTAGTGAATCCTAACATAGTGAATTCAGTCTCGCAGATATGACATCATAATCCTTGAGAAATATTCAGATAGCAGTTGGAATAATTAAAGGTACCATATAAGTATTACGGAAATAAGAGAGAGTGCCACTAAGGAGACAATCAAAATTTGTGTTCAGAAGTAACCCTACGAGCACAAGGGCGCGGAGGTATATAACTAAGGATATTTGTAGGCGAGTAAGAACATAAAAAATTCCTTTGGGTATACAATATAACAAGCTCGTAACTTTACAAGATCCAGAAGGTCTCCTTAAGTACTACAAAGAAAGACTAGTTGAGGAAATAAGGAAGAAGGCTTCCACCTAAGTATAGTGACAAAAAGAAGAAATGGTCTTGTAAAAACAGTCCCACTACAACATTGTATGCACTCAATAAGAAAGTGGCACCTATCGTGGCTAATAAATGGGAAGAAGAAGAAAATCAAAAGGTGATATTCAAGATCATATTGGTTGCATGGAATTCTAACATATGTAGGCACTAAGATGAGCCAAGTATTCATGTAACAAGTGGCAGAACGACCAGGAAAAGTCATTGCTTACATTTAAAGACAACTGAGAAGGCACGAAAGGAAATATATGGTGCTAGCAATTTAAAGGAAGATTGCGAGTAATATAAATATATATGTGTAAGTCGCAAGCTAAAGTATGATAGAGCGACAAGGTTTAGATAGCCAAGAGTAAGGTTATGAAAATGTGAGTGAGAAGGTGACGAGAACAAGTAAGGCCTCGAGATTAAGACTATCAAAACAAGAGAGTTGATGGTTTTCCTAAGTTATAGAAAGCTCGGTACAGTCTGAACGAACTCAGAGGAGTCTAAGAATAGGGGCAATTATAAGAGATGAAGTGCAGCCCTTGTAGTAGAATAAGGGTGTAATTATGATAGATAAGAGAATGATGTTTAGGCTTTTGATTGATTAATGATTTGGAGAAAAAAAAATATTTCATGAATGGCACGGTATTAGAATACCCCCATAAGATGAATCACGTTGGGATGCTATGAAATACGGTTATTGAAGTATAGTATCACCCCTAGGTGGATCAGGAAAATCACTTTAGATGTTCCTCGATTAGACGTGAGCCCTAGTGACAATGTATTACGTAAGATGTCTCAAGTTATTAGTAGTAGATATAGATCAACATTAACGTGAATCAACAATAGATAGATAAAAAAATTCCAAAGTATAAAAGGAGGTTATGATGCCATTCTTTAGATGAACAGTAATAAGGAAGCATTAAAGGACTTAGATTTATATATATGGGATAAGCAGTGCGAGAATAACTTGGAGTTGGGTAGCATACCTCGGTAATAATAAACCTAAGTAAGTGTTATAGTACGATATGACCTACCTAGATGCACTAAAGCTATTAGGAGAGGTAACCAAATCTAGGAAACAAAATATATAAATAGCGGTACATTCAACAAAGTATCAAACGAAGAACTTCAGTATACCTATAGATACCCAAAGGGACAGCTTGTTGTAGTCCTGTATATGTTCACAAAGTGAGGCCTAGAGATTGGCTAAAAGCTGGAGGAAAATGAGAGAAGAGTCGCATAGGTTCACATACAAGGACAAAGTCGCACAAACTGCATGATAGAAGGTAGCAATATTTACGAGATTGCAAAAATTCTGACCACGAGTCGTGGCATGAGAAAGAGGCATAAAGCGGAGAATGCCCTGGCCTTTGGATTTATTCATAGAACATCTCCTTATATGGCAAAGGACAATATTAAAGTATTCATAAGAGCCATAGGTTATGAGAATGATAAGCACATCAGTCAACATTCGAGGAAGAATGTTCCAAAGGAGGGGAATGATATTACACTCCATGTTTTTGTACATGAAAGTACGTCGTAAGTCAATTGATATAAGCTTGAAAATGAGAGCCTCTTTGAAAGTATATAAAGTGATTTAATTATGTTACGACCCATTTTTGCAAGCCTTTAAGAGTTATCATTCAGGGACAAATGTTTCTAAGGGGACATGTTGTTACACCCCGTACTTCAGACGTCACTGTCATTATAAGATTATCTAATGTAAGCTCAAAAAGGATGAAATCATTCTACACGGATAAAAAAGGTTTACCGAAGTCTTAAGTAAGTTAAGACGAATATGAGACTTATTAATCATAATTTAAATAAATTTAAAGTCATGATATGACTATATATGATGTTTGGATATGAAATATTAAGTTTGGGAAAAATCGGATTTAAGTTACGGAACAACCGACTAAGGATTTTCCTTGTAATGAAGCATTTTGAGAAATATATTTCGTAAGGTTTATGATGTATTTTTGGGACATATTATATACAAAATTAAAAGTCTTTGAGTCTAGTTTCTAACTCATTTAACCGTTCGTCGATATGATATTATAGTAGAGAGATATTTGTGTTTTCGCGAGACTGCACAAGCAGCACCCATGGGACCCATAAAGTCAGGAAAAAATCTTGATTGTATTAAAGTCAATTCTTCGTCGTTGTAACTCATTTTTCTGGTCCAAAACAGTTCCTAAATTCCCTCCAATGGTTCCTCCATGATTCTAGGTTGAGAACCTAAGATGAAAACATGAATCCAACGCTAGAAATCCTGTGGTGCTTGCCAGATCGTAGTTCTTCGTCTTGTGGCTATTTTGGAGGGTTCTTCAAAGGTAAGTAATCTCAGATTTCGTGTTGTTATTTTTTATTAAGATAATAATCAGTCCCTCATTCATATATATTAGAGTCTCAAGGATAAATATAAGTGTTTACACACCAACTTGAACAAAAAAGTTGATTCAAGAAGAGAATACAACTCCTATAGTGTTGTGGTGTGATTGAGGGTTGTTGTGAGCTACACCAACTGGGGATTTCAAGTTGTATCTACTTCCTAAGGTAAAATCATGATCTTGGTTGTGCTTAAGGTTAATCATGTGTTGTTTGAGTTGTTTGAGTTAAAATCTTCATGATAGTAATTGACATGGCATAAGAAATCGTTATCTTTGTTTTTTGTGGGATGTGTTGAGGCTATATATATGGTTGGTTGTGGCTGGAAATTGTTATAAATAGTTTTATTATGTTATGCTAGATGTTGTTAAGCTTATCTATGTGCTAATTCAGTGGATTGAGGAAGATAACATGAAAAACAAGAGGTTAACGATAAATGTTAAGGTGCTAGGCGTGTCGACTATTTTTGAATATTATTCTTAAGATGTTTTGGGATGAAAATAATATGGTAAGTATAAGTATGATATTACACAAGTTGTAGGCAGATTCGTGGAAAAGGAATTGGATTAAATTATATTTTTGTTAATTGTAAATCGAGTTTGCCGCTCAAAATGGTTGTTGAAGTAATCAGAGAGCTTATTGTGAATTATATTGTTATTGTTTGGGTTGTTTGGTGACTTTTAGTGACTTATGGGATGTAGTAAAAACAGGGGAGGTGTTGTCCGTTTTTTTGTAGAATATTGATTTTTAAATATTAGAGTTACAATGCTTATATGATGACGATGAAGTCAGGTTACTCATTGTAGACATAAAAAGATCATATTGAGCTTGGTTGACGATTGGAGAGAAGATTGAAAACGTATGTTAAAGCTATCCCTTCTTTCCTTTTGGCATGATCCATATGATGCAACGAAACGAGCAAACACGCTATTTTCACAAATGATTCTATTCTTAGAAATACTAGGCGTGCCTATATTCTTGATTCCCGTTGTGTTCTATTATTATATTGTCTGTTCATGGGTCTCAGAAAATACGTAAGTTGATAAAATTTATTTCATGATATTAACCGAAGGCATATTGATCTTATGACATTCCGAAAGATATTACTGACTTACTTCATTATGCATTGCATTCATTTATACATGTGCATTGACCCATGACCAGATGGCATTATATACGCATAATTTATATGTATATGGGATATAGAAAAGGTTATGGCATTATATACGCACCACCACCTGATCAGCTGGTATACATTGATGATTTCACCCACAATGGCTGAGATGATATGATGGGATACCCTCAGAGGCTTGATGATTTTATATACGCATATACCTATGCATGGTATGACATTTATTCACACATGCATGATATTAGAAATTTTTCATGATTCATAGAGCTATTCAGAATTACAGGTTGAGTTCTTTACTCCATGTTTCTTTCATGTCTTTTATATACTATTGTCATGCCTTACATACTCGGTACTTTATTTGTACTAACATCTCTTTTTGCCTAGGGATGCTACGTTTCATGCCCGCAGGTCCCGATAGACAGGTTGAGAGTCCTCTTGGTGGGCTATCAACTCAGCGGAAGGTGTTGGTGCACTCCACTTGCTCCAGGGTTACTTATTTAGTCGGTATGATTTGGACATGTATTAATTAGTATGGTGGGACCTTGTCCCGACCTTTATGATGTTTGTGTACTCTTAGAGGCTTGTAGACAGATGTCATATATATGGATACTTGCATGGCCTTGTCGGCCTATGTTTTCAGTATACAAATGATCATGTTAGTCTTATAGGCCCGTATGTCGCATGCATAAGCTTATATATCATGTTGGTCATCCCATGTCGAGTATTCTCTTATATTTAATTTTAGTTATCTCATGATGGCATTTCCTGTTCATTTACCCATGATAGTATGATAAGAATGATACGTTACGTTGGTACTCGGTTGAGTTAGCCATCGGGTGCCCGTCACGGCCCTACGATTTGTGTCGTGACACAAACCTTACCCCTACCATGGGGTAGAGAGGTTGTTTCCGATAGACCCTGGGCTCCCTCCCTCCAAGAACTCCCCACCTTGTTCTTGGGGTAACTCGAACTCACAAAAGACTCACGCCTCCCTCCCTCAATGAGGAAGAAAAAGAGGAAAAAGGAAAAAAAATATTCGATAATGAAGCGGGTCAAACAATGGTGCTGGTAAAAACAATAAGGCGGATTTATCATACCGAAAAATGGGGCGGGTTGTAATTGATATGGACCAAATGACCACGCGTCCCAATCACATCGTGACATCACATTAAAAGATGGGACCATAGATGACTCTATTAATCGAGGCATAGTTTTAGACCAAAAGATAACATTAGGTGTTTTTTGGACCAATAGGTAGACAGAGCGCGATAGTAAACCATTTAGAATACAATAGGGGTATTTTTAGCCATTTTTCGCATCTTTAAATAACCCCTACTCCTTTATTATAAAAGGTTTGCTACATGTGTCTAGAATCCTTCACTAGTTTTGGTTGGAAATTTTCATTTTTAATTATAGCAATAATGTATTCAGTGTAATTTTACAAGTGAGTATGAAGATGATAGTGTGTACGCAAACTTTAACCCTATCTTGAAATATTATCCGAAAAATCTCGATAGTAATTCCACGAAACTATCCTTTGTGGGATAGGATTATTTTTTATAGTGTAAATGCCATAAAGCGCAATCCGCGCACAAACATAATCGTCTTTAGTGAAGTCCCTCGCTCAACCTCTCCTACAAGGCTACAACATCCATTTCGTCAAAGGACGGAGCAGGCACACTGACTACTCTGATTGAGCGTGGACTGGAAAAAAGTAGCAAGGTAGAGATAAAATTTTCATTTTTAATTATGGTATGAAATTTTAAATTCACTGACAAAGCTACACTCAGAATTTATTTAAATTCATTTTTGTTTTGTCAACTTAATGTATGCTAAATTGGAGAAAAAACGAAACAAAGCTACACTAATAATTGGGAAAAATTGGCCAACAAACTGAAACAAAAAGTGGAATAAACCAACATAAAAAACTGGACAAAATTTCATGGTATCAGAAAATGCACATGTCCAACATACTATATACCAACCAAATTGCACAAAGTTGTTTCCAATTGCCCAAGCTGCATAACATCAGCTTGATATGCCAATCAAAATACACAAAAACCTGGACAGAATGAACACAAACTACAGAAAAGCTGTCCAGATATCCAACAACCAAACAACACAAAAACTGATTAATTTTTGTTATAGGAAATCTCTTCATACCCGATTCCCAAACATTAACTAAGTGATCACAACAGCAAGAAACATAAGCAAAAAAAGTTTTCCAACATATGTTTCCAACAATGTAAGAGATATTCCAACAACGTTGCTCACATAATTTAATCCAATAAAGGGAGGATTGCCCAAAATAGAACGTAAGAAAATTTGGGTTCAAGATTAACTAGAAGAGGTAATTGAGCACAAAGGATGAGAGTTTGGCCCAGTTAGAGAGATGATCATGCCCAACTATGCCTTATAAAAAGAACTAAGCGGTCGTTGCAAATATAATCCGGTTTACAAGTCCGGAGTCGAATCCCACAGAAAACTAAGGCTTAGCTACAGTTGTTCAATATTGCTAAGAAGCACAAGTCCAAACAATTTTCTAAATTATAAAGATTGAATTTATATTTCTAACTAATTAACTAACAAATATTATAAAGCAGTAAAATTATCAACTACAATTGGAGACAAGTCTAAGAAGGTCTAGAGTTATGATTTTTCCAATTGTCGGAATCCTTCCCGCTACGCCTTCTATAATTTCACCTAAGTATTCTCTACCAATCGTGAGTACTTTGATTGTCGTAGCTCTCTCTCGAGCAACTACCACAATTTACTAGACGTATTCTCTCGAACTACGCTAGCTGGCACTAATTTACCGCTCACTACGATCGCACCAAGGTTTCGTTATCTCTAATCCCACCTTTAAACCCTCAGTATCGATCTCTCAACTACATTAGGAGTGGTTTTGTCCAACAACTACCTAAATGTGTTCTCTCTCTCTCTCTCGAGCAATATACACACTAAATAGGCCCAGTTAATTGAGAGCTCTTCAATTAACAACAATAAAAATATAGTTGAACAAGTACAGAAATCCAACGGCTCAATTATATAAAAACATAACAAGAATTTATCCTACAAAAGGTTCTATCAAAACTCTAAATAACAAATTAGCTATTCATAATAGTATGCAAAACTACAATGCTAGAATTCATAACCAATAATGAAAATAGGAAGAAGGAAGTGAAAAGCTCATAGAAGAATCTGCGGCCTTACTCCTAGCATGTTCTTGCCTCCTTAGGCCAAATCTCATCTCCAAAAATGCCCTTTTTAGTTGAATCTACCCTAAATTCGGCTCCTCCTGTGCTTGGAAGCCTTTTTCTTCTCCAAAATCGTTTCCAACCCTAGAATAACTCGTTTGGGAAGTATTTATGTCAACCCCCCGGTCCAAATTCGAGTTTGGATCTTTTAACCCGCGACTTTTAATTACCGTTCTATAAACCTTGCGAAGCCTGATATGTAGCTCGGTCTAAACCTCGTGAAGCCTGGTCTATAGCGCGGTCAACCTGGCTATAGACCTCATGAATCCTGGTCTATAGCGCGGTCGACCTGACTATAGACCTCGCAAAGTCTGGTCTATAGCACAATCAACCTGGCTATAGACCTCGCAAAGCCCGGTCTGTAGCACGGTTTGGATACTTTATGTTTTGTGCTATTTTCTTGTATTTTTGTGCAATTTTTATTTGATGATTCCTTCTGATGTTCCTATACATAAAACAACACAATTTAGCTCAAATATCGCACAATAACTCATTAGACCAACAAAATATAGAGCGAGTAATGTACTAAAAGTATAGCATTTTGGCATCACATCACCACCCTACAATTAAACGTTGCTCGTCCTCGAGTCAACCACCAATTCCTAGAGTACTTTTATTTTCTTTTAGCATATTCGAAGCACACCATGCCTATGACTATGGTTGATAGCAACAATTAAACTTTAACATATGTCTTCGGCACACATTTCCCTTTACTTTATGCCATACTTCAAATCTTTATTCAACAAAAGGACAACATGTTTCTAACAATTCTAACCTCACAAACCGACTCAATATCACAATGCATCCATGGTTTGAACACTTAAAATCATAGAGAAATCTAATAACATCACATATCCCTTGCAAGATCATGTTCCCTCACAACAAGAACCATAAAGTAAGTTGAATCCACACATTCGAATCAAATGCTCAAATATATTTAAGGATTCGCGTATATCAAAGAAATTCCTCACTCTCACAAAGAAGTCACATGCATGCACAAAGTTAGGGGTATTCAAAATTGAATCGAAACCGAAAACCGAAGCTTAATGGCTTATTGGTATCGGTTTAACGGTTTAACGGACGGGGAACAGATTGAAATTTTTTTATTAATGGCTTATCGGTTTGGGGGCGGATTATTCAATTTTCTTAACGGATAATCCGTTAACCCGTTAAGAATATATATATATTCTTAACGGGTTAACGAATTATGTGTGTGTGTGTATATAAAATTTATTTTTATTCATATGTATATTAGATAATCAAAAACCCTTCTTCCACTTCCAGTACTCTATTTATTACTAATTTACTATTAGACATTTAGTTATAATTTACTATTCCAGTTAGTTACTATTAGATAATTTTGATGTCGTGTGTTATACATAATGTTCTCTTCTATTTCTTCTGATAGTTATAAGTTATTAATAGGCTCATCCCCAGAGATGATTCTACTGAAAAATACGCTGGAATGTAGCTCTATATTTCTTCTATTTATCTCTCTTCTTAGGTGCCATATTCTATAGACTGGAATGTAGTCTGCTGAGCATAGGAATTTTATTTTGAGTCACAGCGGTCAGCAAACAATCCGATAAACCGCCCGATAAAAGTTAAACCGATACTAATCCGCCCGATATCTTATCAGGTGGCTAGCGGATTAATACATTTAAAAGCCGATAACCGATAAGCCAAACCGTTAAGAGTAAATAACTGTCCAATCCGCCCGATAAGCAGCCCTACACAAAGTACCATAACCTTGCCCATTATGTAAATATCTACTAATGTAGGTTTGTTCGATCTAGAATCAATTAGGACTTTTTATGGTTGTAATGTTGGCTTAAGGACGGGTAGGATAAATTTAGGAATAGTGACTAACCCTCCCAAGTACTTTAACAGATCACATAATAAACTTTAAGCACATATTCCACAATCCACTTCAATTTCACAAACATTATCACCCCCAAAAGTATTTTCTCTTTCTTTAAGCACCGCATTAATTCATACACACTAGCAAGGACAAGATATGCTTATTTTCCTTTGCTACATTTTTTTTTTGTTTTCAACAATACTTTTTTTTTCTACCCTTCCTGCTAGTGGTGTATTCCTTACAATACAAGTGCACCTTTCTTTTCTTTCATCGGTTCCATTCAAAAGCCACCCAAGTTTCATCCTTACTTATTTTACCGCTCATTTTATAATTAAAGTGATTTAAGAGGTAAAAGGATCAAAATAATGATAATTAAGAACAAACGGATATAGTCTTGTAATGTGGTTGCTAAATAAAAGTTTATAGGCTCAAAAGGGTTGACTAGGGATAGTTTTTAGTGTGGTAAGCATTAAGCTCAAACAAATCAAAGAAATCCTAATATCATTTTTCAAACCGAGCAAACCTAAAATTTCACTTCAACTCACATGCCGGGAAAGTTCTAGACTCTAATGCAATGACACAAACTATATAACTTTTTACCACCAATAGCACATGACTCACTAAGGATGGTTAATTCCATTTCTCAAAACAATTATAAGTATTCACGGAGACACAAAATACTAAGCATTAAGAACAAAGTGACACAAGCCAAGAAAACGAGATATAGGCATTAATAAACATGTTATCTTACTCAACAAGGTATCATAAGAAACTTCAAACGATAGGGAAGGTAATACACATGCTAGAGCCTAAATATGCTACTATCAAACAAGTCAAAAGGACGCCTAAAAATTTTATCTTTCTTCTTTTATTACCTAAATCCTAATCTACTCTAAAAATATAAAAAATTAAAAACTACTACCCGATTCAATTACATCCCGTGGAAAAGAACCGAGGCATAAAGAAAATACACGAGGCATTAATACTACCTAAAATAATAAAAAGACATACATTTTTTTTTGTTAGACTTAAGTCCCTCGAGAAAACTGCCTAAGAGATCCATCGTCGAGAAAAGTCCAGTCATTTTTTATTTTTTTTTAATAAAGGGAAAGACGAAGCTAAAAAGTAAAATAACAAAATTAAACACACAAACTAATTAGTTTATCTAATATTTACAAATGACAGATAATACCTTCCACCCCACACTTAGTTCATGCATTGTACCCAATGCATATATAAATTCATAAGCACCAAAACAAATACATGTAAGGTGGTAGGAAAAACTCTATGATCATCCATCGCCATCGCCATCGCCATCGCCTTTGCCTTCATCGTCGAAGGCTCCATCTGCAGTTGTCCACTCGTTATCTGCTGCTCCCTCCTCAACATCATCATTCGTACCTACATAAGTGAACGTTCCTCAGTGATAAAGCATATGAATCAATTCAAAACATAGTCTTGTGACCCCACACTTAAGAGTTTACTACATGATGTTCAACCATTTTGAGGATACTAAGACTTCACCTCTTTATTTTAGCATGCGAATAAAGCAATGGCAAAATGGTGTTTACTATAATTGCAATGCATGTAGTTGGTGTTTAGCCCACATAAACTTGCAATTTGGAGTGTTGCAATGCATTGCATTAGTCATTATAATCCTGGAGAGAAGAACTGCATTTGGGCTAAGAATGCCTTTGAGGCATTTCGACAAACACTTAGCGTGCACTAGTGTTGTCAAGTGGTTGTAGAGATGAGGGATTGCCTCATCCTCCCCAATTCGGCTTGGGGATTTCATGTTATCACCCTTGTACCCAACAACAATGCTAATCCTATGGGGTTTATGGGATTAGGGCGAGCAGGCACATTCTCGCTATAAATATATACCCAAAAGTGGTGGAATTGCATTTCTTAACCCAATTCGAATTTTTGATAGAGGAAAGAGTTAGAAACATACCTTAGATGCTTAGGAGGTTTGAAGTGTTCTTCAATTGATGTCTCAAGTAAATGAAGGAGATGATGAGTGAATATCTTCAATGGAATTTGTGTGTGAGGGGGAAGGAAAGGGGATGGGCAGTGTATTGTGTTAAGTGAGGTGTGTGTGTTTGAGTAGTGTTTTAATATAAAGAAGTTAGAAAACAAAGCTAAAAAAATTAAAACATCACGTTACCTGGTGACACGAGCTCCCAACAAGCAAAATACCTGGCGAGACAAGCTCATTAGCAAGCTGAGAAGCAGGCGACTTGAGGGTTGCCGTGAGGTGTACCTCGCTACAACCCATGCGACGCGAGGTCCATAGAGAGCTGATGGTCTAGTTGGGCGGGGTCTAATGCGAGATATACCTCGTTGGGCGAGCTGTACAGCGAACTTGAAACCAGGCGATGCGCGACGTACACCGAGCTTAAAGGTTGGCGACACAAGGTACACAACATTGTTTGGAGCGTACATAATTAATTTTTATGTCATTTTGTGACCAACTCCTAGCGCCACGACCTCCCGTCCTGCTCTATTACCACTATTCTCTCCACTTCAAACTTATGAATTTGACCACAAGTTTTGCTTCAAACTTATGATTATGCTCCTAGGGTGATGGAAAGAATATAAATGGCCCAAAGAAACAATGTAGCGTTTTGCACTTCTTGGCCTTTAGATGAGCTGTGTAATCCCGACTTTCTGGCAAGAAGAATTCCAGAATGTAGTCACCTTGTTCCTTATTCCTTGACTCCTCAAGTGGCTCGGATGACTCTATTTCTATATCATCATCCAAACACAATGTGGAAAAATATTTGGAGTGTGGACCAATACTCTCAACTACATGAATATTGGGACTGTCTACATCCTCAACACTAATGACACTAGAGTCAACTAAATATGTATCCTCAATATCCTTGGTTGACTCTAGTATCTCTTCTACAATATCGGCATCTTCAAATTCTAGTTTGATTGATTGTTGGTGTTCTACTATGGACCCCTCTATTGGCACCTCAATTTTTGCATCTAATGCATGCTCCTTTTGGCTACTATCCACAACATCAGTTTGTTGAGCATTAAATGCTTCAACTAATTGACTCACTTGTGCCTCCATGTTATGAATAGTTGCCTTTTGCCTTTGGATAGTATCACATAACCTTTGTATTTATAGTTGTTTCTCATTACTTTGTTCCATGAAACACCTCCTTCATGTCAGCTTCCCCGGGTTCTTTGTTCCTATTAACTTCACCAGAAAAAGTAGAACCATCATAGTAAGCGGTTGGGGGGAGGGTAATACATATAAGCGCAACCATGAAAGTGACCATCTTTACCACCACACATTCCACATATAATACTGAGTTGGTGCACATAACTCGCTCTCGAAAATATTTTAATAATTTTGTCATAGGTGATTTCCTCCACAATATGCATAAGGATGATCAAAAGTAGAATTATCAACATCAAAACTCTCATATTTCCAATATGTCATGTTTCTAAAATCAACAAATAAAACAAAAAAAATCAAATACAAGAAAATAAAAATAAAAGTTCAAACTTGCAACCTAGCAATATGTACACCTACAACTATATTGTTAGTTCCCTAGCAACGACGCCAAAATTTGATCACGCCCAACTATGCCTTATAAAAAGGACTAAGCAGTCGTTGCAAATATAATCTGGTTTACAATTCCGGAGTCGAATCCCATAGGCTTAGCTACAGTTGTTCAATATTGCTAAGAAACACAAGTCCAAATAATTTTTTAAATTATAAAGATTGAGATTTATATTTCTAACTAATTAACTAATAAATATTATAAATCAGTAAAATTATCAACTAACAAGGATAAAATTGGAGACAAGCCTAAGAAGGTCTAGAGTTATTATTTTCCCAATTGTAGAATCATTCCCGCTACGCCTTTTATAACTTCACCTAAGTATTCTTTACCAATCGTGAGTACATTGATTGTCGTAGCTCTCTCTTGAGCAACTTCCATAATTTACTAGACGTATTCTCTCGAACTACGCTAGCTGACACTAATTTACGGCTCACTACGATTGCACCAAGGTTTCGTTATCTCTAATCCTACCTTTAAACCCTCAATATCGATCTCTCAACTATGTTAGGAGTGGTGTTGTTCAACAACTACCTAAATGTGTACTCTCGCTCGAGCAACACACTAAATAATCCTAGTTAATTGAGAGTTGTTCAATTAACAACAATGAAAATATAGTTGAACAAGTAGAGGAATCCAACAACTCAATTATATAAAAACATAACAAGAATTTGTTCTATCAAAACTCTTGATAACAGATTAGTTATTCATAATAGTATGCGAAACTACAATACTAGAATTCATAACCAATAATAAAAATAGGAAGAAAGAAGTGAAAAACTCATAGAAGAATTCGCGACCTTGCTCCTAGCGTGTTCTTGCCTCATTAGGCCGAATCTCATCTCCAAAAACGTCCTCTTTGGTTGAATCTACCCTAAAATCGTCTCCTGCTTGGCAGCCTTTTGCTTCTCCAAAATCGTGTCCAGCCCTAGAATAACTCGTTTGGGGAGTATTTATTTCAATCCCCCGGTCCAAATTCGGGTTTGGATATTTTAACCCCGCGACTTTTAATTACCGTGTTATAGACCTCGCGAAACTTGGCCTGTAGCGCTGTCTAAACCTTGCGAAGCCTGGTCTATAGCGCGGTCAACCTGGCCATAGACCTCGCGAAGCCTGGTCTATAGCACGGCCGACCTAGCTATAGACCTCGCGAAGCCTGGTCTATAGCGCGGTCGACCTAACTATAGACCTCGCAAAGCCTGGTCTATAGCACGGTCGATCTCGCTATAGACCTTGCAAATCCTAGTCTGTAGCACGGTTTGGATACTTGATGTTTTTGTGCTATTTTCTTGTATTTTTGTCCTCTTTTTGTGCAATTTTCTTTTGATGATTCCTTCCGATGTTCCTACACATAAAACAACACAATTTAGCTCAAATGTCGCACAATAACTCATTAGACCAACAAAATATAGGACGAGCAATGTGATAAAAGTATAGCATTTTGGCATCACATCAAGAGACAACCAAGTTATGTTCCATCTGAGTAGAATTTGGCCAAGTTATTAGAGAGATAACCAAGTTATCGTCTAACTCAAATTATAAGTAGGAAAAGCACGCACAATGTCAAGGGGTTTATTCACTACTTGTCGACAAAATTGAATGGCCCAAGCAACATATTTTTGTATGAAAAACTACGACATAATAAATTGACCAGTTTTGAGAAGCGAACTTCTTATCGAAGTCAATAGGAATAGAATTTTCATCAAGATGATGCATGGGCATGACCACTTGGAAATGTATTAAAAGTAAGAGGCCATTTAAAATAGACGGAAACAGTTAAAAGGAAAATAAGAAATAATTAGCTATAATTAGTTTCTTTAATATTTGATGCGCAAATAAAAAAGGGATCTTACATAAATAGCCGGTCATATATATTGTTTACTTTTTATAGTCATATACATAGATTATAAATTGATTATATATCATTATACGTATATAATACATAAATTATGCATATATTATACATTCTCTGGCTACTTTTAGTTTAAGTGATTGGCTGCGCAGCTATTTGGGTTAATTCTTGAATAAAAGATGACTAAATTCGAATACCAATCCATAGAGTAGGGGTGGCAATTTGAGCCCAAACTCATCCAACCCGCCGAGAGATTAATGGGTTGGGTTACAATATTTTAGCTCATGGGTCAATTTGGGCCGAGCCCAAGTTAACCCATTATTTATTGTAACACATTCTGACCCATGAAATAGCCAAAATACAGCCCATGAAACTCACCCAAAACAAAGGGGTCTCAACCCAACTTATCTAGAAAATTACTTAGTTACCCCCACCCACCCATCCCCGAAAAAATAGAATTTTTTTTTGTATTTTTCATTTTTTATTTTTTCGTTTTCCTGCACCACCCACCCCCAGAATTATTTTTTAAACTTTTTTTTTGCATTTTCAATTTTCTATTTTCTATTTTTTTGTTTTCCTGCACCACCCCCCACCTCACCCCCCGCAAAAAAATTACTTTTTTTTTGTATTTTTAATTTTTAATTTTCTATTTTTTCATTTTTCTGCCCCACCCCCACCCAACTCACAAAATAGTTTTCAACTTACACACTTTAAATACTAATTTGTTGTTTAAGAAAATATATTTTTATTCTCAAAATACTAATAGTATTTATTTATATTTTATACATAGGTGTATAAAAGTTAAAGGCTTTGTTTATGAAAAATGAGCATGGTTCTAAAACATGGGTCAAGTTGGACGGGTTGGGCTATAACCCATTGTTTAGCTCATCTTAGCCCAAGTAAACTTTGGTCTCGGTTGGGCAATGACCCATTGACCCAACCCATCTTGACCCGCCCAAATTTAGTCCAACCCGCCCATCTGCCACCCCTACCATAGAGTGACCAGTCAAGCGAAAAAAGGGAAAAAAATAAATCATAAATAGCTTGATTTACAACTGGCAATGGAAAAATAGCCACAACTTTAAAAGTATTGAAAATTTAGTCACTTTTTCACGTAAAAATAAAATCTAAAAAAACACACCCTCAAAAATTCTGACAAATTTCAGCATAATATGCTGGAGTTTGAATTTTAAAAATGAGATTTCTATATAATGTGTTGGAATTTCATAATGTGTTGTGTTCGAACATAATTTGCTGGAAATTTATACTCAGGAGCTCCATTGTATAAACTTCCAGCAAATTACCCAGGAGGTCCTTATACCGTGATGGCGCCTAACATTTCACTTGCTAGGCAATCAAATGTTAGAAAATCATTAAATCAATTCTTTATTTCCATTCGGTAAATAACAATAATTAACTATGATGAAATATGATAAGTGATGAATAATATAAAAATTATATTAATTACTACCACCCGAATCTAGAGTCACAATTTATGAGCATTCTAGAATTTACTACAAGTAATAGTGTGAAAGAAATACAACCGTCTGAATGAAAGAAACAGTAGAACAGAAAGATAAACGGAAACTTCAAGGTCTGTGAACGTCGACAGATCTACCTTGAGTCTCCGGATAGCGGTCCAATAGCAAACTCTCGATCAGCCCAAGCCGGTACCAAAATATGCACAGAAAGTGCAGAGTGCAGTATCAGTACAACTGACCCCATGTACTGGTAAGTGTCGAGAGGATATATATAGACACACACACACACACATACACACACATCGACTAATAGTCAGTCTCTCTGTACCGTATAAGACCAATCCATCCCTGGGAAATTTATCTCCAAATGTAAATTATACGGACAAGATCCATGTCCAGGTAAATTCATCATAATATAAATAAGTAAGGAAAGTCCATGCCTTGGAAAAATTTATCCCTAATATATATAATCATCTACGCTCACTGGGGTGTGTACAGACTCCGGAGGGGATCCTTCAACCCAAGCGCTATATAAAGCCGATATGGCCTACTGCAGGCGGGCAGCCTCGATCTGTATAATAATAAAGCCAATAAGACCTGTTGCAGGCGGGCAAGACCGATCCATTATATAATAAAGCCAATAAGGCCTGCTGCAGGAGAGCAACCACGATCCATAAAATAGTAATGTATAAAGCCATTATGGCCTGCTGCGTCGCGCAACTCAATCCCATGAATATCCTCACAGTGGACAATTATTCCTGAGTGTGAAATATATATTTTTGAACAATTAATTCAATAGAAACACGACCCCATGAGTCCTAAAATATTGGCACGTAGCCTAAAGTTTACCAAAATTCAACCACGAGTCTAGCCATACCAAGTTTACTAAAATTCGACCTCAACTCGACCCTCAAATCTTCAATTTAAATCAAGAGGGTTTTCTAAATTGTTTAACTTAATTCACCCATTAAATGATGGATTCAAAGACATAATCATGGAAATTAATCAAAACTGGATAAGAATCACTTACCCCAAACACCCATGCAAGAATCTCCAAATATTGCCTTCTACCGAGCTCCCAATTTGATTTTGTATTATGAACTCAAACCCCCCGTTTTGAAACTTTTAATTCTACCAAGAAATTCCTTCATCGCATTCGCGACCATAGCTTCGCGTTCGTGAAGCACATTTAATGTGCTGCCAAGATTCCTTCTTCGTGTTCACAATATCCTCATCGCATTCGCGATGCCTTACGACCTCTGCCCTTCGCGTTCGAGAGATACGAGCCGCGTTTGCGAAGGCTTAATGCCAGGCAGGCCCCCAACTCCCTTTCCTCTTCGCGTTCACGTCTGCCCACTCGCGTTCGCGTAGCCTTTCCCTAACTCCCTTCTTTGCGTTCACGTCTTCTTCATCGTGTTCGCGATGGGCAAATCCCAGCCGTCCAAAATCCTTCTTCGCGAACGCGTGAGACCCTTTGCATTCGCGAAGAACAATATCAGTTCCAGCAGTTGCAAAACAAGAAAATATGATCCAAAACCGTCCCGGAACTCAAATTGAGGGCCCCGAGACCTCAACTAAATATACCAACGAATCCTGAAACATCATACGAACTTAGTCGAGTCTTCAAATCACATCCAGCAGTACTAAAAATACGAATCACATATAGATTCAAGCCTAATGAACTTTGAAACTTCCAATTTCTACAAACGACGCTGGAACCTATCAAATCATATCCGATTGACCTCAAAATTTGCACACAAGTCATAAATGACATTACGGAGGTATTCAAATTTTCAGAATAGATTCCAACCCCGATATCAAAAAGTCAACCCCTGGTTAAACTTCCCAAAAATTTAACTTTCGGTATTTCAAGCCTAATTCCACTATGGACCTCCAATTAATTTTCCGGATACGCTCCCGTGTCCAAAATCATCATACAGAGCTATTGGAATAATCATAATTCGGTTCTGAGGTCGTTTACGCATAAGTCAATATCCAATCAACTTTTTCAATTTAAGTTTTCAATTATGAGACTAAGTGTCTCATTTCACTTCGAAATCCTTCCGGGCCCGAACCAACTAACCCGATAAGTCATACATCAATTGTAAGGCATAAATTGAGCCGTAAAAAGGGAAACAGGGCTGAAATACCCATAATTACATGCCGGGTCATTACATATTCCCTAGTCATAGCCTAGGGCGGATTTAGGGGCGGAAGGGAGTTCATCCGAACTCCTTTCGTCAAAATATTATACTGTATATATAAGAAAAAATCTATTCTTTACTTTTGTATATTATGCTTTGAATCACCTTGACACGGCCAAAAAATATAGCTTAGTGGTCAAGGGGTTCAAAATTTGTGTAAGGTCATTGGTTCAAATCCCACAAACTAGAACGATGGAAACTTGTAGATTAGTAATTACGTATATAAATATAATTGAAAAGATAATGTTTTTTAAAAAAAAAGACAAATAGAAAGAGAAAAAAGAGGAAAATTTTGTGGGGCGGGTAATGCGGGTGTTGATGGGGGAGGGTGAATGCTGGTGAAAATGCAATGTGAGCCGGGCCGGGTTGAAATTTTGTGGGTTAAGACTTAAAACATAACCCACACCGCACTGGTTGCCATCTCTACCACCATCCTTATCAAAATGGAATGAGGTAGCTACTATTTAAGGTGGTATTTATTTTTAATCCAACAATTTTAATGGTGAACAAAAATAGCCACTACTCTATTAAAATTAATATGAAAAGATATTTTAACCCTTTCTTTTATTTCTTTACTTCCCAAACCTTCTATTCTCTCTCGATTAAGGACAGTGAAAGAAAATATGGTTGAAAATGGACATGACAATGTCCGTCGGCATGGTTAAGGAAATAGGAGAAGTGTTGGTCTTCTTGATGCTTGTCTAATACTAGGAGTGATTCCATTTGCACTGTGTCTTTTCTTCTCAAAGTTGGTAGCATAGATATTTTTGTACTGGTTGCCGTTTTACCTTAGTCAAATAGGTATACCAATAGAGAAACTTATACCATTGGAATTTGGAGGTACAAATTCTGATTGTAGAGTTAGATGTGTCAAGGACAATTGGTCCTGAACTTAGAGTTGGAAGTTCAAAAATTAAGGACACTTGGCCTTTAACTTAGAGTTACAAGCACAGAAATTAAGGACAAGTAGTCCTTAACTTACAGTTACAAGCACAGAAATTAAAGACATGTAGTCCTGAACTTCGAGTTCCAAGTTCAAAAGTTAAGGACATGTAATCATGAACTTAGAGTAAACAGTTCAAAAGTTAAGGACAAGTAGTCTTAAACTTAGACTTACAAGCTCATAAATTAAGGACAGCTAGTCTTGAACTTACAGTAACAAGCTTATAAGTTAATGACACTTGGTCCTAAACTTAGAGTTGGAAGTTCAAAAATTAAGGACACTTGGTCCTAAACTTAGAGTTGGAAGTTCAAAAATTAAGGACACTTGGTCCTTAACTTAGAGTTACAAGCACAGAAATTAAGGACAAGTAGTCCTTAACTTAGAGTTACAAGCACATAAATTAAGGACATGTAGTCCTGAATTTAGAGTTACAAGTTCAAAAGTTAAGGACAAGTAGTCCTAAACTTAGACTTACAAGCTCATAAATTAAGGATAGCTAGTCATGAACTTATAGTAACAAGCTCATAAGTTAAGGACACTTGGTCCTGAACTTAGAGTTGAAAGTTCAAAAATTAAGGACACTTGGTCCTTAACTTAGAGCTACAAGCATAGAAATTAAGGACAAGTAGTCCTTAACTTAGAGTTACAAGCACAAAAATTAAGGACGTGTAGTCCTGAACTTCGAGTTCCAAGTTCAAAAGTTAAGGACATGTAATCCTGAACTTAGAGTTACAAGTTCAAAAGTTAAGGACAAGTAGTCCTAAACTTAGACTTACAAGCTCATAAATTAATGACAGCTAGTTCTGAACTTACAATAACAAGCTCATAAGTTAAGGACACTTGGTCCTAAACTTTATGAGCAGAAGGGTATTTTCGTCCAGACGAGTAAAATTTATTAAAGCAGAGGCTAAAGACTAAAGACATTTTAAACAGTGGCTTAAAGTAAATACATATCTTATTAGTGACTAACTTAGCATTTCCCCGCCATCCTTTCACATAGAAGCCCATGGCCCAAATATCCTACCTGGACCCACAATTTCCATCAAGACCAGTCCACTCACTTTCTCTACCCGATTCGTATCTTCTGATAGGGAAATATCCGGGTTTGGGGCTTTGGTCCTGTAGACCCGGACACGTATGATAAGAAACTCAAAATTTAAAATATAAAATATGAAAGAAATTGGAAAAAAAGAAGGCCCACTCTAAAAAAAAGGAAAAACAAAAAAGACATTTCTGAAGAAGAAACATTCCTTTTTCTCTCTGTTTTCAAAGGGGGACAAAGCAGGGTTTTATGAAATTTACAAAGTGGGAGAGTGAGAAAAATAATACTTAAATTCTTTAATAATTCGAAGAAGAACAAAAAATAATTTTTAGAGTTACCAGCAATTAGAAATATAGCAAGTTCTTTAGGGAAGCAGAAGCAAAAGTTTGAGTTTTTGGGATTCCAAAGTGAAGCTCTCAATTAGGGGGTTTTCCAATTATTTGAACCAACTAATCAAGGTAAAGTTCATTTCTTTTTTTTGAAGTTATTAGTTACCTCAATTATTGTTGAAATTATTTCGAGTATATTTTGCTTTCTGTGATTGTGATTGTGTTTTCCTTCATTGTTTTGCTGCATTACTTGCAATATAGTATTTAATTCAATCTTTTTTGTGCTATTTTTTGTTTTATATGTTAGAAAAATATGAACTTTACGCATTTTAGGCTTACAGCAATCCAATTCTTGACTAGGTTTTCATTTTCCTATTTTGTGGTCTTTTTTAGGTTGAAATTGTTCTAGGTTTTAGCTTTAGTTTTGTTTTTCCAGTTGTCTAATTAAGTCTTTTTTTCCCTTTTCATGAAGAATTTGTAAACCCAAATTCCTTTTAGTTTTGGATTGTGAAGATTTTTGTCCTACTTTTGCATTTGCTATACACTAATTTATTTTCCCTTTGTTTGAAACTTTTCTTTGCAGGTCGACAAGAATTTATGTGGTAAAAGTTCTCGGAAAGATTCAGTTTTTATTAGTCTTCGTGCTTGATCCAAAAGGCATTTCAGGGTCTGGTGAGTTCTCGTGTCCTTGTTCTGTTGATTGTACTTTTCTCTATTGCATGGGTTTAATCGAATACATTTGTAAATTAGGTTTTGGGCATTCTAGTTGGTATTCTCTCTGTTCCCTATGACGTGATCCGATGTGTAAGATTTTTGTATTTTAGCACAAATTTGCCATTGCATATAGTCCAGGTTTAAGGATTAGTTTTTTGTTGCACTTACATTGGGTTTGGTGTTTGTGAGGAGTCTTTTCAGAGTGGTTAGGAACTTGAAGTGGGATAATTGTGAGATTTAGAGAACCTTATGTTATAAATAATCCCTACTTGACTTAAAATACTGTACTTATTTAGTTTTGGAAAGAAATGTGCTTAATATAGCTGAAACAAAGAGTGGTAACAAAGAATGATATAGCCAACCTGACTAATTTGTGATTCGGATTGTCACGAGCCGAAATTCTCACCTTTGGGACCGTGATGGCGCCTAACATTTCACTTGTTAGGCAAGCCAACGTTAAAATAATCTTAACCATTTTTAAATAATTTAAATTAAACGGAAGTTAATTACTGAAATAAAATGCGGAAGACCATAACTACCGAATCATCAAAATACATCCCTGAATCTAGTGTCACAAGTGCACGAGCTACTAGAATGATACAAATAAAGGTCTGAATAAAATTCAAGATGTTTGAAAGATAATACACAACTAAGATAGGATAGAAAGGGACTTCAGAACTGCGGACGTTGTGCAGTTATAACTCAAGTCTCCTCTGGGTAGCTGAATTCGAGCTAGTCTATGGCACGCCGTTGGGACCAACTCCAAAATCTGCATAAGAAGTGCAGAGTGTAGCATGAGTACAACTGACCCTATGTACTCCATAAGTGTCGAGCCTAACCTCGACGAAGTAGTGACAAGGTTATGACAAGACACGTACGTAAATAACCTGTACAAGTATATACAAATAAGAAACAAAAATAACACAATAAATAACAATTTATAAATTTGGGAAGGAACATGAGAATGTGAATGATATAGAAATTTCAGCAAGAGAAGTGTCACGTAGCAGCCAATTAATTCATCAACAATAAAATGAACAACTGATAATATAAAAATGGCACGACACCACCCTTCGTGCTTTTAATCTCGTTCTTCCCATAAATTGATAAACAAATAATAATAATTGGCACGACATCACCCTTCGTGCTTTAACTCTCTTCTGGCACGGCATCAC
>AWOL01S0128539.1:15813-51084 GCA_000715115.1 Nicotiana otophora | reverse complement strand
GTTATCGGTGAGGTTCTACTTACGCTTCATGTTCCATTCTTCGGGGAATGGCATCTTCTCGGCCGGGATTAAGTCAGTGATCCTGACTCGTACAAACCGGCACATCCATCCTCAGTCCTTGTCCTCGTCTATACTCGAGAACAGCACCTTCTTGGCCCAGCGCTGAAGCCTTATCAGTCTGCCCCGATAAAGATGGGGGTTGTATAGCCTAATGAGATGATCGAGGGTGAAAGACATCCCCTCGACTTTGCTCGAGAAGAATCTGAGCAAAATTACAATGCACCAAAAAGAGGGGTAGATATGGCCTAGGGTTACCCAGCATTGGCGGCAGAAGTCGATTATGACAGGATTAAACGGAACCCAGTGTGAAAGGGTAAGTATACACACGTAAGAACCCCTTCACATGAGTGGTGATGTCCTCCTCGGGGTAGGAATCACCACCTCTTTATTCTCCCAGTGGCAGTCTTTTTTCACCTGCTCGAGATCGCCTTCGGATATCGAACAGATGTATCTAGACATGGGCTCGCATCGGCCTGGAACCGAAGAGGGTTTTTCGACTTTAAAGTCGAAAGTAAGTTCACATGGCCCGGAGATGCACTCTTCGATACGTGGCTCCACCGGTATTTTGTCATCGGTCGGCCGCGATGAGGAGGCCTTTTATTCTTGAGGAATGGTCTTTGATGTTTGTGCCATTGCTATATGAGGTTTAAGAAGAAGAAGGCGGAATTTGTGTTTTAATAAGAGATTAGCAAACGGAAACCGGCAAAGTTGATGAACTTGAAGAAAATAGAAGAGCTTTTGAAGATTAGAAGAAGCTTAAAAGTAAAGTTTGAGAAGATTATGAAGGTGGTCTATTTATAATAGCCACTTTGATGGTTTGAAAGTACTGGTGGCCGACCATCAACCGGCGTTAATTAATGACCTTGGGAACTGTGCAGACGTGACGCTTCAATCGCTTTTGTCGCTTATGTCACGATGTTGATGTCATAATTGATCGAGGTATTAAATCGAAGTCTCGAATTCGTTTCTTCTCGTTACACTCCAAAAAACGAGGGGACTATGTGTATACGGTCGAAATCGGGCATACCCGATTTCGTTGGCAAGGGAGTTGCCTCGAGGGTATCCGCATAATAGATCGGGCTCGAGCTCGAAGATAGAACATCAAGCCTGGAGATCGAAGTGTTCATTGAGATCGAGGCCAGCAACAATCGAGATCAAGCATGACTGACTTCGAGTAAGGCGTAATAACGGAATGGCGAGATATCAGTAACCGGTCGAAAATCATGGCGAAAATTCCGAAATAGATCAAATCAAAGCGGTTATTAGTGCCAATCATGGGATCTACTTCCGTTATTAGAGTTGTACCTTATTTAGGATTCATCTATTATATAAAGAGGGATCCCATTCACTTGTAGAGGACAATCATTATTCACTGATAAGAATATACACATACACTGCTTTCTTTGTTTTACCTACTGTTAATCGATGTTTGTTCCATCCTCTAATGTTTTTATTAACTAACCTCGAGACTATCTCGAATCGAGGTCGAGGTATTGTTCGCAGACCGGTTTGATTTATTTTATTGTCCAATTTATTTATTTAATTCGTTGTTTATCAATTGGTACTGGTTTAAATCATATATCCTTAAAACCATAATATAAGTTTAATTGTTACTCAATTTTTAGGGTAAACAGAATGTAAGCCCTACTTGCTGCCTAAGAAATAATTTCCTAAACCGAGGTACAGATATCTATAAATTTAGTGTAATACTCTCAAACCTCATTCGCTCTCTTCCCAGTTTAATTTTGTTTCATTGTCATTCAAAGGTAAAATATTCAGAACAAAGTTACGTTCTTATGGAGCAGTTACAACAGGTTGGTCAAGAGGGTTTCCGTTTCCGTCCCAACGATTCAGAAGGACTTATGTTCTTGTTGAGATTCGTCGCTGGACAAGAGATGCATGATTCTGGATTTATCACCACTAACGTTGATGTCTATGGCAAACAAGAACCTTGGGAGATTTACGACAACGGAGTACCCTGTGGTGATGATGATGACAGCACCAATTATCGCTAATTCATCACAAAGCTGAAGAAGAAAAGCAACGCGAGGTATCATCGTTCTGTCGGAAACAAGGGCACTTGGAAACAGGACAACAAGGGCAAACCAATTCACTACAAAAATACATCTTCAGTGGTTAATATTGGATCCAAGACAAATTTGTCTTACAAGAATAAAGAGTTTTACCCTGAAGATCAGAAAGATGGACATTGGCTCATGAAGGAGTACGAGCTTTCTAAGGTTATTCTTCACAAGTTCGACCAAGACTGTAGAGATTATGTTCTCTGCGCCATCAAGAAACTGAAGCACGTTAACAGTTCATCCGAAACTTCCACAATCACGACGTTTAATAATGTTTCCGATGGAACTGATGAGGTAACGAGTTGGCTACTAATACTTGCAAGGGTTATTATAATATGTGCAAGAATTTGGAACACTCCGAAACAATGGCTTTTCAAGAATCAATGATGATGAATAATAGTGTTGAAAAACTAGCTGAAGGGACTACTTTTGAGATGCCAGAACTAGCAGTGCCTGATGATTTGTATCAATGGGATGGATAGGAATTGGACGACTTAAATCAGATATTAGATGGTGTACCCGAGGTTGATGTAGCAGTGGATATTGTTGAGCCGTTAGCAACAGTACTAGAACCAGAGGTGACTTATACTTGTGGGCAACATTCTGTTGAAGCCATGCTCAATAATTTTGATTAGTCGGTGCCTGATAAGTAGAGCAATTCAGCGCATGTGGAACATTCAAATGTGGCTGATATGTCTCAAATGAATTTGATTAGCTTTAATCAGTCAGTGCCTGAAGATGTGCTTGGCTTGGATCCATGGGATATAATGGACTTGGATGAGTTAAAGCGGATGTTAGAAGATGTATCTGAGTGTTGTCCAGATGGATGTTGAGGATCAACAACAACATGATCACGACGACAAGGTTGTGCTGCAAAGGACCAGCTATTTTTGGCTGTCTACCAGATGTTGGAGCCAAAGACTTCTAACATTAATGCTAACCTGTATATGTAGACATTCTTCAACAAACTGTATAAAGCTTTTATATTTGAGTGCCCGAAGATGTGCTTGGCTTGGATCCATGGATATAGTGGACTTGGATGAGTTAAATAGGATGTTGGAATATGTATCTGGGTGTCGTCCAAATAGATGCTAATTAACGAGGATCGAGTCAACAACGTCAGATGATAGAATTGCTCCAAGTATGACAAGGTGTCATCGACTGCAACGAGTTATATTTGCAATTCCACAAGTACAGCAGAGCTCGGTCATGTGTCAAAAATACAAATAGAATGAGTAAAATAAACGAAACAAGCAAATGTTGTCATCTCTGGCATGATCTGTCTCTTCTTCATTTTTTGCAGTTGTCGTGTGATGCAAGTGTTTAAGAACCTCCATGGCGAAACAGAAGTACTGATCTATACAGAGCAGCAACATGCAGGAAACAGATGAACATGATAATCAAATCATCTAGTAAACCTATTATACCCAAAACCCCTGCAAAAAGGGAAACAAGAATCGTCATAAACTGAACAACACGGGTTACGTTATTGGAGAGAAAAATTCAACCTTTACCTTCTGGGATAATGTCCACGGGGCTAAGAACGTATATTCCACTTAAAATTACCTGCAAATCAAAAACTTTTTAGACAATCTATGTAAGATATAGAGATGGGAAAGGTTAACGTTAATGACTTCCATCCCTCGGCAGGTCTTTTTAATTAATTTTTGTTTTTTATTTGTCAATAAACTGGTGAACACAAACTCAATTTACCAGTTTTAATTCTCCAAGTTACTTGGGAGAATTGGATTCAAGATGACTGCTGTGAAAAGGTCTCCATCCTAGTCTAACACCCAAGGGAGGACACAGGAAACGCATCCTAATTTTCAAAGGGTCCTTTAGTGAATGTCGGCAAATGGTCAACATAAACTTCAAACACTGCTAACTGTTCTTCTAGTATTCAATAAAGTGCCAATTTATGATTTTGTCGTCGAACTAGCATAGGAGAGATACATAAGTGGTTCTGTCATCCCTCAGAACCTAATATAAACTAGTTTGTCACCTTTAGATTCCTATTGCACATCATCTAGAAAGTTTACACTCTTTAAAAGAGACTATTTGTGATTAACTGCATTAAACATCCAATTCAGCTAATCTAATGTGAATGAAACAACTGAAATCACATATAACTCATGGCTTGCACATCTATTTTCATTAAACAACTCCCTCTCTGTTCCCTCTAGTATCTAGATCATCATTCTAAAATGATGTGGCATGCAGACAGCAGAGATGTTTGGAACCTACTTTCTGCAAGAAATGCTTGCAATAGGAATGCAAACAAATATCGCCATCTCTCACCCCCAGCATACATCTATTGTCATACTCCAAATGATAATGTACTATAGTGCCTGCTGTACTTAGACCATGACAAAAATATAGTAATGCAACAGAAGCAGAGATCTTACTGTTAACGGAGAAGATTGAAAAGCTTTGAGTTGAAAGAAAATAAATTGAGATTAAAGGAAAATGCTCTACATAGAAGATATGCTACCTCTCTAAAGAAAGAAAGGAATCTAAAATATAAAGAAGAATAATAGAGGAGAGAACAGGAATGGCGATGTGGTAATTGGTGCAATTGGGAAGAGAACTTACTGCCAAATAGACACGTGCCCTGATGACAAATGGAAGGGATCTTTGAGGATCTGTCATATCTCGCAGCAATCTCCTGAGGAGAAAGGGAAGATCTTGCATTCTCTGTCAAAACAAAGACCATATATCATCTTTCAACTGAGGATCAACATTGTGGTCAGTTTACATGTTATAAGATGCACAAGAACTAATAATCAAATTCTTAACAGAAAAGGTGAAACTACATTGGCTATAAATGCAGCAACATATTTCAGGCAAGTTGTACATGGGGTGAAAAGAAGTACTAGAAAAATCGGAAACCTCTCAATGGAGATTGGAGCATGGTTCTCTTTCTCATTGATACAACATCTTTCAGGAAGGGCGTACGGGGCATAGAGTTAGAATCCTAACAGGCCCTAATCCGTAGCACCCCAACCAAGTCAAAAAGTTAATGCTCGATCGATCTCCTCTGCTGGTTCCCATGAAGATGAGAATGACCAGCGCATTATTCTTCGAAGGAGACAAAGATGGCTATTCATTCAAGAGATAGCATTGCAAATTTGTCAAAATAGACCTCAAAAGACACAAATACGAAGCTGGAGCAGAACATAAGCAAATCATTAGCCAGGTATACTAGCAGTCTGGTACAGAGGCACTTCTATGCATAGTCTTTACAGCAGTCACACCTCAACAACTGTTTCCCAAATATAACCATAAGAAACAATTTTCCAACACCCAAATGGCCAAACGAGTGGTGTCTCAACTTTTCAAGGTGCAAGACAAACTCACCCTTACTGGAAACTAGTTTCCAATTCATACTCCCCCTAACTTTTCGGCCCATGCTTCCTCAAATTGTTCAAGAATGTTAACCCAAGCAACAATTTTAGGTTGAGTGCACGACGTACAATAATAGAAGAAAATAATAAAATCCTCCCCACCGCATCCCAAAGAAATGAAGAAAAAAAACAAAGAGAAAAAGGAAAAGTTGTTGCTAAAAGATTAGTTGCTGATAGAAAGTGTAGCAGAAAATCATGTCAAGAAAAGGAAATGCAATGGTGACATGCCAATTACCTGGACAAGGCTGCTGTTATGTTGGCCAAAATGCCGGTTATAGTGTTCAACTCTTCGTAAAACCTCAGGATCTCGGTGCAACCTTGATGCAGAATCACTAGGAACCAACAAGGTAATCGGACGGCGACATAACGGACACTTACATGCTTGAAGGGCAGATCCATGATCCCAAACTTGTAGAATGCAGTTAGCTAGAAAGGAGGAAGCCAAGGTTAGAATTTTAGTACCCATACTCATACTTGTGAAGGAAAGTAGCAAACATCAGCACATACCCGCTGAAAACCTTTATATAACAATAGTGTGTGATGCTTTCAGTTGAATCAATTCTATGCATTCTTAATTAAGTTTTTAATTAACATCTTAGTGGCACAAAAGTCCTTTAGGTATCACTAATCCAATTACTTGACAGCTATTATTATAACTAGAAAATACCATTGCACGCTAAATATTGTTTTATAAAGGGAAACCTGTTGATTCAATAATGAGCCAAGGAAAATGTCCTTGACTGCATTCAAGGAAACATTACTGATTTTCATTCCTCTTTTTTCCTTTTTTCAGGAGAATCCTGGTAACAAGAGACATCAGAATTCTTAGAACTTCTTCACACCTCACAGAGACAAATTCTTTACAAATTCTGATCACCTACTGGAGTTCAGCAATTCCTAAGATACTCTGTAGAGGTAAATATAGGTCTAAAGAACATTCTTTTGAACTAGAGAGAGACTCTTGACAAAACAAAAGAGAAGAGGGGAACGTCAAAACCGTTTCAGGTCAAGAAGCAAAAACTAGTGATTGGATAACATTTAGAAGCTTGATAATCATTTGTATATTGAAGTCTTTTAAGGAAGGAAAACATGAGATTCATTCTATGTTGCTCAGAGTCAGATCCTTCAAGATCCTTGCCTCTCATGACGACCCGACACAGATTTTGGTGTGGGTGCGTTTAAGTGTCCTAAATGTATAAACACTTACATTACATATCAAAAGTACACACACACACCCAAAAATAAATCATGTGTACGGATACGTATATTCAAACTGAAAAAGGATTTCTCACTCAAAAGTCAAAACCAACAACAACAATCTGAAATTTTCCATAACTAAAGAGAAAAACTGCTTCACTACTCAATATAAGCAAGTACATTACTCTCAATTTCTCACATTACCCCATTTACCATTACGACCAAAAACAAACCCTTTAACATGGTATATCTCAAATTGAAATTGAGTTTCTCAACCAAAACCCATTAAAAACAATCTGAATTTTTTTCCAAAACATCAATTACAAAAATCTGCAATATAAGCAAGTGGGTCACCCAGCAACTTTTTTTCCCATTTCCATCAAGAAAATAAAAACCTATGAAAACAACATGTAAATTTTCCCATAATAGAATACAAGAACTGCCTAATTTCCTAATATAAGAAAATGGGCAACTCCCAAATTTTCACCATTCTCCATTTCTCATCAAGAAAAAAAATATTCAACTCTAATTTCAGCAACATAATAGCAAGTTATAAACACCCAATAAATAATAAAAGAGATGGGAAAAAAAAGGACTCACCACAAAACCAATGGGAACAATTGGATTGACAAGGGACATGGAAATTGCCATGGCATATTGAACAAACATCATTCTCTGGTGGTCCATCCATTTTCCTTTTTTATACAATCACTTGCCTTTTTTCTCTTCCTCTTTCTTTAAACAAATTATATGTATTTTTGTTGTGGGATTGATTAAGCATTCAAAAAATTTCAGTGGATCCAGTAGTTTTATTGTGATTGCCCTCAATGGGGTTTCGTCTTGAAACTTGGAATTTGAGCTCTATTTTTCTTAACATGTAAGAATTGATGAAGAAGGTCCGAAGAGAAATCGACATTTACCCCTTGTTTTCTAGACATTTACACTTTGCTCCCTTTGATTAATTTGGTTTAAGCTCGAAGCAAATCCTCCTTGTGCATATTTTTCCAATTCTTTTATGTGCTATGTTAAAGCTTATTATTAGAATCTTAGGTAATGTTCAAAAATAAATTACTAAAAATTAATTGAATTGTACCGATCAAAGAGAAATCAAGATCATTAAGATGGTAAAAAAATTTAATTTTAATTATATATAATAGAGTAATCGAAAATTTTATATGGTATAAAATTAACATAATCCATTGAACAAACCATTTACACCCAACTCACTAAAACAGGGGAAGGTTTAAGTTTATAGTATTATCTTCAATCACTAATTGCCAAAATTAGTCGAAAGTTTTCATGTGTTGTAAATAACTTATTTACTAAATAATCATAGTACATATTTTAAATAAAATTAATAGTTTCAGAAAGAATGATGTGTTTGCCAATATTGAAAAAGTTAAAATAATAATAATAATAATAATAATAACACTTTAATACAAAATAAATTAGAATCAATTATATGAATTCTCATACCAATAACTTTTTGTAACCAAGAGAAGGAAAAAAAAAACAAGAAAGGTGACCGATGAAATAAGACATGAGGAAAAACCCACATAATGTAACTCCTTTTGTTAGGAACCTCAACCTTTTCATTTAAATGCCAAAAAACAAAAACAAAATCCAATTTAATGAAGATTTTTGCTTAAAGGTGTCCCTTGATTTTATGTAACTTGTGGTTAAGAAACCTACATCTAAACTTTTTCATTTGAATGCAAAAATAAATAGTAATTTCTTGTTTAATTTTTTATTTTTTTATTTTTTTTATTTTTTTTTATTTTTTTACTCTCTCCCTCCAAGTGCTCCCCATCTTAGTATTGGGATAATTTGAACTCACAAAGTATTGATTGGGGTTGGAAGGTGCTCACCACTGTCTTATTTAATTGTGATTTTTGCTTAAAGCATTACTTGACTTTGTGTGACTCGTTGAACAAACTAGCCCTCCTCCGAACATGTGTTTTTTTTTTTTGTTTCAAGTTCTAATATATGAATTTATACCAGTATATATCGCTTCAAGTTATTTCTACGGTAAATCTTTTCATACGTATCAATTTCAATCTTCATATCACGTCTTTCATATTCAAACATATATTCTTTAGTCCTAAGTGATGTATAGGGTAAAATCTGTTCATATTAAATACTCGTATAATAGAGTGGCACGTAGAACCGGAGACACATAAAAAGCGAGACAAGTAGAAATCAAGACCGAGGGCAGCAACCTCAGTTGGCACCGGGAAGCCTCCGAAAAGAATGTTGCTCGTGAAGACAAATGAATGCCTGTCACCCGATAACATTCAATGAAGAATATTCTGCACTATTAAATATATAGTCTGTTATAAAGAATATGGCATTCATAGCTTGCCGTTACACATTCTTCAATGGCCCTCAAAATTGTTATTAAAGAGGGGCTTGATCCTAGGACCTTGTTCCCTAGGTGCAACTATAAATAGTAAGTTCAATAGTCATTGTAAGGACACGAATTTTCTGAAAAACATATGCTTATACAATTCAAAAGATCAATAACATTTCATTTCTTGTTTATTAATATTGTTATCCCTGTCTTCAGAAGTCTCGCTCTCGGAATCAAGCTATTCATTATCTTATCTCCATTCCAGCCGCTAAGTCTTGTATTTTATTTAATTAATTTATTATTTTGGGATCAAATCGATTCATTTTCTATAAAGCACATTCTAAAGTCAACTATACCGTTTTACGAATAAATAATTTGGCGCCCACTGTAGGGCTTAGACAGTTATGTAATTGAGTTGATCCTTGTATCTATTGCTAACCTGTTTAATTCTTTATTTCCTAGCGAAAAACCATAAAAATAGAAGATAACGATGTTAACATCGCACACAACGTTGAGCCCCAAGGAAATCAACCTCAACACGAAGATTCGATCAGTGATAACCGCAAAGAAGGCGATAAGGCCGCGTTGGTCCATGGCGAGCAATATCCACGACATGTTCGGGAGGCAACTCCTAATGATACTGAAGACGTGTACATTGCGGAAATGGTGAGAATCCTGAGCGAACAACAAAAGGCTATCATGGGCCATCTCTCACGATAAAATCAGGTCATGGAGGAATTGAGGCAGGCGTTGTCGGGTGCTTCCAACAACATAAATGGATGAGGCACAGTTCTTCTCGGTTCTCCCGCAAACTAAACAGCACAAGTAAATGATGTTGCTACTTCTCGAGTTCTCCTCGGATTCAGTCCTTTAGTAAATGCCCCAGCTGCCCGAAAGGCCGACATATTCAGAATTACGCAAGGAGAGTTCGAATTGCTACGGGAGTTCGTGACCAGATTCCAAAAGGAAAGGATGTTGCTACCGGTCGTGCAGGGCAAATGGGCAGCTGAGGCATTTACTAAAGGAAAGGATGTTGCTACTGCTTGAGTTTCAGGCAACAACATGGATAGATGTACACAACCGCTATGATTCGAAGATAAGAATAGAGGATGACCAGCTCGTTTTCCCGACATCAATCAAGGGTCGGGACCGAGAAAAGAATAAGAAAAATGTGAAGGATGATTTCGACGCAGATCGACAATCTTCTAGAGGTCGGTTTTTGCCCTACGAAAGGGCCGAAGGACACGGTAGAGGCTTCCGGTCGACAAATAGGTTCGCCACCAATATGAGAGAGGATTGTGTCCGAAGTAACAGATCGTTGCAATATAAAGAGGTATTGGGCTCCCGGGACTCCACCTACCCCAGGTTGTCCGAATACAATTTCAACGCCAGCGTAGTCGAACTAGTGTCGACTATGAGGAACATTAAGGAAGCACGATTCTTGAGGGCGATGAGGTCCGACCCACAGTCAGAGGGATCCTAATCTAAGGTGCGAGTACCATGGGACCAACGGCCACCAGACTGAAGACTACCGACATCTGCGCGAGGAGGTGGCAATATTGCTGAAAAAAGGCCACCTCAGAAAATTCTTAAGTAACCGGGATAAGAACAACTACGGTTGCAACCGGAATAACGCGGAACCTTCGAAGCATGAGAAGATCCTCCTAGTATGACGATCAACATGATTTTCGGGGGGAACGAGATTAATGGTGTAACTTTTTTGGCAGCAAAAAAGACGAAGGTATCGGTAGCTCACAGTAAGAGACTCTGGGAAGTCGCTCAGAACGGCATTACCTTCACGGGGGAAGACGCAGACGGACTCCTGCTACCGCATAACAATGCCCTGATAATTTCTCTCAATGTTGTAGATTTTAAAATTAAACATGTTTTGGGGACCCAAGGAGTCCAGCCAACACTATCCAATGGAGCGTGTTGGAATAAGCCAAGCTAACCGAACAAGCCTAGCTAACCGAAAATATTATTCTGGCCATAACACTCCTCACCGGGTTCAATTTAGCAAGCGTGATAACCCGAGGGAAATTGTGTTGCCCACAAATGTCGAAGGAGTAATAAAGATGACCCTTTTTGAAGTTGTGGAATATGGGCTACAATATTATTCTTGGAAGACCGTGGATGAACGAGATAAAGGCTGTGCCATCAACATATCATCAACTTCTGAAATTCTCAACTTCGGGGGGAATTAAATAAATAAGAGGAGATCAGCTGGCAGCAAGGGAGATAAACGCGATCTCAGTTCCCAGTAGCAAAAGGAAGGAGTATGCGGCATAGCAATTAAAGGAACCGACGCTCGCTCCCCAGCGGAACGAAGTCAACGGGGGGAGGAGTCGTCGGAATCCTATCAGGTACCAAGATATTTCCAGGTAACAGAGAAAACAGACGCAACCAAATCCACAGCGGAAGAACTCGAGCAAGTTGCATTATTTGAGAAATTCTTGGAGAGGAAGTTACACTTGGGGACAGGACAAAACCTCGAGCTCATGTCAAGATTTATATAATTTCTTAAATTTAACGTTGACTATTTTTGCGTGGTCGCATGAGGATATAACAGGTATTCTGCCAAAGGTGGTCATGCACAGTTGAGCTTGGATCCTAGCATCCTTCCGGTAAGGCAGAAGAAATGCCATATTGTCGAGGTAAGAAACATATTCGTCAAAGAAGAGGTAACACGATTTCTTGATATCGGTTAAATCCTGGAGGTAAAGTATCTTGACTGGCTCGCTAACGTAGTAGTAGTTCAAAAAAGAATAATAAATTTTGTATGTGCGTAGATTATAAGGATCTAAATAAGATGTGCCTAAAAAACTCGTTCTCATTGCCAAACATTGATCAAATGATTGATGCGACGGCCGGGCACGAGTTGTTGAGTTTCCTCGATGCCTATTCTGGGTACAACCAAATCAAAATGAACCCGGAGGATCATGAAAAAACTTTGTTCATAATGAACTTCAGCACATATTGCTATAATGTGATTCCTTTCGGGCTTAAGAATGCCGAAGCCACTTATCAGAGGCTTGTGAATAAAATGTTTGAAAAACAAAATAGGGAAAACCATTGAAGTTTACATAGATAATATGCTGGTTAAGTCTTTGAACGCAGGTGATCATCTTAAACACCTGCAAGAAACCTTTGACATCCTAAGGAAGCACAACATGAAGCTTAACCACAAAAAATGTGCATTCGGAGTCACCTCCGGTAAGTTCTTAGGATTCTTGGTGTCGCAAAGAGGGATCAAAGCCAATACCGATAAAATTAAAGATATCGAGGACATCCCCAAACATCTATCAAACGTGAAAGAGGTTCAAAGGTGTCATGACCCAAAATCCCACCCCAGATGTCGTGATGGCACCTAGTCTCTAAGACTAGATAAGCCGATTTCAATTTTATTTCAAGCCATTTATTTTTGAAACATATAATTTAATACAAGTGTCAAAACCAAAAGCGGAAACAAATATAACAACCTCCCAAAACTGGTAATAGTGAGTTACGAACTCTAACTGGATACATGTAATGATCTCAAGGATCAAATATACAATATTGTTCGAATAAGAGTTGACAGTACAATAAAATAGAAAGACTCCAAGGGACTGTGACGACCAAGAAGCTCTACCTTGAATCCTTACGATCAACACACTAACTCTGCCCGAGTCCGATATCTCCAATACCTGGCTCTGCACAAAAATTTGTAAAAGTGTAGTAAGAGTACACCATGGTCGGTACCCAGTAAGTATCAAGACTTAGCTCGGTGGAGTAGTGACGAGGTACAGTCAAGACACTCACTAGTCAAATAACCTGTACAATATAGCAGTATATAATAGTACTGGAAAACAACTAGCAATAATAGCAACAAAATCAACCAGTGATATAAACAGAAACAAGAACACCATAATTATTACTCAAACGAATAAGGAACATAAGTACAAGCAATTAAACATGTCCTTCAAATATAAATCTTTTACATATAATTCTTTCGAATAAATACCTTCCGAATATATTTATTTCAAATAAATATCTTTCGAATATACTTCTTTCAAATAAATGTCTTTCGAATATAATTCTTTCAAATAAAAGTCACTCTGTAACACCTCATTTCATAATCATACAACACGGGTCTCAGCCCACTTTTATATTTTCGTAACACGGGTCTCAGCCCACTTTCATATTTCTACGTCACCTCGTGCCCATATTTCTATCATAACTGCACGAACAACTCATATGCCGATAATACAATTATCATTTACTCACGACACCTCGTGCCCACATCTCATATCACAACTGCACGGACAATTCACGTGCCAATATCATAATCATAATATTTTTCCGGCACCTCGTGTCCACATTTCATATCACATCTGCACGGACAAATCACGTGCCAATAACATAATCTGCCCGGCAATAGCCACATGCTCACAATTTCAACATGGATCAGACTATTATCAAGTTTACCGAAACAACAAGACAAGTTTCACAATATATAATAATAAACACGAGGAGAATCACAACATTACACAAAAATCATCAACACCATAATCCCACATCATCATATAAAAATTATCAACATAATAACCCAACATCATCACATAAAAATCATCAACATAATAACCCCACATCATCACATATCATCCCTGACAATAGCCACCATTATCTTTCCTATAGCCACTTTTATCACTCCTATAATAGCATCCCTTATCGCTCTATTTAATAGCATCCCTTATCGCTCTGTTTAATAGCCTCACTTATCACTCCACCCAGACAATATCCCAACACACATAACAATAGTGAAATGCCACCCTTATGCCCGCATTTGTCAACAATGGAATGCCACCCTTATACGCCGCTTAACAACTACCCAAATCATGCAATAATTCACACAGAATATTATCACAATATCACATCATCATCAACTCGTATTTATAAATTTTCCGTAGGCCACAACCATTACAAAGGTACAATAAAGTCAATTAATTTCACAACAGATAATCTACGGCTCAACACAATGTATATAAAATCTCAAAAACAACCTCAAGGATGGGAAAATAACTCATCATAGGACAGCGCCACGCCTCAATTTAAACTTATTTAATTAATTATGTGCGGATAAAAAATCCATAATGTGATTATTTCCAAGAAATATCAAATCAACAAACACAAAAAATTCACATAAAAATCCAAGTGGCAATCACACCAAATTATCATATAAAATACAAACTCGACAAACAAGGAGTGAGGTATGACAAATCAAAGATTTACTAAGTTCCAATAATTTTCCAATTTAATACATAAGGACGTCTACGAATTTCAACCGATATAATTTGCATATCTAAATCAAGTACGTACTCGTCACCTCGCATATATGGTTTTCAATTATGCAATTTCCATATAAGACTCAATGCCTAGGGGGTAATTCTCTCACTCAAGATTAGGTAAGATACTTACCTTTTTGAAGCTTGGCCGATATTCAAAAATAGCTTTCTCACGTGAATTGACCTACGGACGGCTCCAATCTTTCTTGAGCTTTTCTTACATTACTACGAAGTTCCGTAAATCTAGCAACTTCAATCTATTTAGAAACATAATAAAAGTGAACCATAATTAGAAAGATATTTATGATTTCCGCTCATTTGAATATTTTATCAAACACTAGGTGTGCAAATTTAGTTACAAGGTTGTTCTACAGATTTCCTTCACTCCACAACCCAATCCTTACTTATTTGAGCTCAATAATTTTCTCACAAACCTTATTGGTACAAGCATATATTCATAATACTCTTACACCTAAGAATCATACTCCCAATCACCCATCTTTTACCCCAACCTCGAAATTGAAGACTAGAGGTTTGAATCTTACCTCCTGAGTGAAGATCTTGTGAGATTTCCTTGTTGGATTTCAAGGCTTTAACAGGATCTTGGTGAACAAAATACTTCATCTACTTCCTCTCTCTAGAACACTCTCACTTCTCTCTAAAATCATCAGATATTTTTCCCAAAATAAGCCCCAAAGCCTATTTATCAAAATGGGGTCGGTTATGAAAATAGAAAAAGTAACCCTTCGAACTCAGGTGTGCGGTCGCATAATGGACCGCACAATCGGTATGCGGGTCGCACAATGGACCGCAAAACTGATGCCCAGAACTGGGCTGCATTGGTCGATTATGTGACTATTTTGTGGTTGCAGAAGCAGTTTTGAGATCGCATAATAATTCTGCGGTCGCACATCTAACCGCACAATCACATTCTTCCAGCCTTTGGTGATTTGGTCATAACTTCTTGTAGGAGTGTCCAAATGACAAACGGTTTGAAGTGTTAGAAACTAGACACGAAGATATTTCATTTGATAGGTTTATCATCACATAAGTCCTTATATATATGTAGATATTCTCGTCCAAAATTTGGTCTTGTGCGTACCCATTTAAAACATTAGTCTATCACGCAATTTCCAACTTGACTTGGACTTATGACTCTCCTTAGACCTCACATCACTTATAATATACCTCGTACACTTATTTTCATATCTAATTGATAACCATTACACTAATAGTCCTCGTCTGCACAAAACAAATATAATTAGCACACATCCACTTTCTTACTAGCGCTTAAGTACTTCGAAATTTTTTGGGGTGTTACAAAAGGGTAACAGGAAGATTGGCCGCTTTAAGCAGATTCATTTCCCAGTTTTCGGAAAAATGTCATCACTTCTTTTCGCTTCTGAAAAAAAAAGAACAACTTCGAATGGACTTCGGAATGTCAGCAGGCTCTAAAGGATTTAAAAAGGTATTTATTGAGCCCTTCATTATTATCGAAATCAGAGGAAGGCGAGTAGTTACTGATTTACTTAGCGGTCTCGAAGGTAACGGTAAGTGTCATTTTAGTTTGTGAATATGAATGTACGCAATCTCATATCTATTATGTCAGTAAAATTTTAATGGGAGTGAAAACTCGCTACCCACATCTGGAAAAACTGGACCTAGCTCTCGTAATCGCAGCTCGAAAGCTTAGGCCTTATTTCCAATGTCACCCGATAGCCGTGGTGACAATATTTCTCCTGCGGAATATCCTTCACAAACTTGAACTTTCAGGTCGACTGGCCGACTGGGCAGTCGAAATGAATGAGTTTGACATAGAGTATAAACTTAGGACTGCGATCAAGTCACAAGTTTTGGCCGACTTTGTGGCTGATTTCAATCCTGGACTGCTGCCTTTGGCCACCAAAGAAATGGTGATGGTGTCGGAATCAACATCGGGAGCTGGACCTTGTTCACAGACGACGTTCCAACGTGAAAGGGTCCGATCTTGGTGTAGTATTAATCACGCCCTTGGGATAAATCATGAGGCATGCTATAAGAACTGTTCCTTTGACTAACAATGAAGCCGAGAATGAGGCTTTGATTGCAGGAATCGAGTTGGCCCGGGGACTGGACTTCTACGTTATAGAAATCAAGTGTGATTCTCAACTGGTAGTAAATCAAGTCTACGGAATCTTCGACACCAAAGAAGAACACATGCAACAATTTGCAGTGAAAGTCTAGGCTCTGCTTGCACGGTTCAGGGAATGGTCAATAACCCATATTCCGAGGGAGGAAAACGCAGAAGTAGACGCACTGGCCAATCTGGGCTTGTCCACGGAAATGAAGGGATCAGACTCTGGTACGGTCGTCCAGCTTACGCATTCGGTATTGGATGTGGATAGCTATTATGAAGTAAACACGACTAATTTTGTCTGGGACTCGAGGAATGAGATCATTGACTATCTCGAGCACGGGAAACTACCCGAAGGTCCAAGGTATCCCGGGTGCTGCGCACTAAAGCAGCTCGATACTTTTAAGGGAGGTCAATTGTATAGAAACTCCTTCCAAGGCCCATTGGTCAGATGTGTAGGAGTGTTCGAAGCTAATTACGCCATGAGAGAAGTTCACGAAGGAATCCGTGGAAATCACTCGGGTGCGGACCCCTTGGTAGTAAAGCTAATTAGGGCAGGATACAACTGGCCCTGGATGGAACAAGACGTTAAGACTTATGTTCAGAAATGCAATAAGGGTCAACATCACGCACTGTTGGTGCATCAACCGACAAAGCTATTGCAATCGGTTTTGTCGCCCTGGCCATTCATGAAATGGGGGATGGACATAGTTAGTCTGTTGCCGCCAGCTCCCGCTAAGATAAGATTTCTTTTAATTTTAACTAATTACTTTTCTAAGTGAGTTAAAGAAGGTCCTTACCAGAAAATCGGCGAGCGCGAAATGGTCGATTTCTTGCGGGAGAATATAATTTGCAGGTTCAGAATACCAAAAGAGATAGCCTACGACAACGGACCACAATCTATACTTGCAAAGGTCACAAAATTCCTTGAAGACCTGAAAATCAAAAGAATCACATCGTCACCATAGCATCCAAGCGTAAACGGCCAAGCGAAATCAATGAACAAAGTGATTATTCAAAATCTCAAAAAGAGATTGGAAGCAGCTAAAGGTAAATGGCCCGAAGAGTTACCAGGAGCGTTATAAGCATATCGAACAACGGCTAAGTCAAGCACGGGAGAGACATCATTCTCTCTCGTGTACGGAGCAGAATCTTTGATCCCGGTGGAAGTGGGAGAACCTATTATGAGATATTTACAGGCGGAAGAAGAAATAAATAATGAAGCATTATTGGTCAGATTGGACTTACTCGACGAACCCAGAGACTTGGAACATATAAGGATGGTGGCCCAGAAGCAAGGAATGGAAAGATACTACAATCGAAGGGCCAATCTCCGTTATTTCAAAGAAAGAGACTTGGTTTTAAGGAAAGTGACTCAAAATACCCCGAGAGCTCAACGCATGAAAGCTGGGTCCGGCGTGGTAAGGCCCCTACCAGATTTCAGTTATCACCAGGAAACAATCATACGAATTGAAAAATAAAAACGGAGTAAAATTGCCGAGCAACTAGAATGTGGAACACCTCAAAAAATACTATTGCTGATGAGCACCGCATATACTGAAAGTATGTGCTGCACTCCTTTTTCCTTCGTCCAGTTTTTGTCCCAATTGGGTTTTTCTGACAAGGTTTTTAACAAGGAAGCAACGAAAAGCATACTACGAAGAAAACATCAGCAGTAGAGATAAGACCTTTAAATGACAAGGCATAGAAATAGTAAATCGCTACGGGATGGTTAAATAATCTTTTGCTCGGTAGCAAAGTTCCTACCGGGAAATAAGGTTTGCTATCGGGCCAAAGATTACCCGATCATTCATGAGTACAAGCCACTGGGGTGGTTAGATAGTCTTTAGCTCTATAGCAAAGTTCCTAATGGGAAGTGAAGCTTGCTATCGAGCCAAAGATTATCCAACGATTCCCTAGTGAAATTTTCAAAGGAGCAAGATTTCCAGTGTTCAAATTTGCATTATTCGCATTCGAACACTGGGGGAATGATATAAGAATACGGTAACATGACTGCCACATAAATCGGGACTAAGAAATTCTGGAACAAAGTTGTATCATCAAGACCGGGGACTGCACGACCAGCACTATAGAAACAAGTTATACAAATTAGCCACAAGTAATGGCAATTTCATTTTAGCACAACGAATGCTTATGTACTTTTGAAAATGAAAGGAGTAAAGTTAAGTGCTTTTATTTTTATCTTGTTTCTTGTCCGAACGATGAATTAATTTTATCATTTGAAAGTTAAACAAGTACTTCAAATGCTGGTATTGGAATGAACAGGAGACGTCTTCTTCAAGAGCACCATAAACATAAGAGGGCCCTCTCATATGAAACCCTCATAGTAAAGGGTTGGTTCCGGAAGAACCTATGTCCGGAATCCAAATGCCATCACGGAAAAACATACCTGAAGCCTTGCATAACTCGACGCAAAATAAGTAAAATTTGCGTAATGCTTAAACGAAAAAAAAACACTTTTATATACAATAAACATTCCAAGCAGCACAATTACAAAAGTATGGAAAAGAAAAGCAAAGTGAAAAGAAAGCAAAAGTCTAAACTACTGCATACCCAGAATCCAAGAGAAGAGAAACATCTGTGCCCCTAGGAGAAGTAGGTGGATCTGCCGTAGGCTCGAGATCTTGATCTTCATCATCATCCCCTTCAATTTCTTCTTCAGTTCCCGAGAACTAGGAACCAGATCAGAAGATTCAGTCTCATCCGATTGGACCGAGAGACCCCTTCGGGTAGTTGACTCCAACTCACGGGCCTTGGCGATCTCGACATCAAAGTCAATGACACCCTATTTGGACTCTTCCAAGGTTTTTCTACTCATGATATATATAGAATACATTTTTCAATAATGAGGGAAGCTGCTCGTCGCTGAAGTTATTCCTTAAGCTGGTCAACCTCGGTCAAAAGGTAATACACTCGGATCTAGCGGCCTGAAAGCTAACGTCAAGGTCACGGATAGTGGAGTTATCAACTTTATTGTGCTCCATGACCTTCATATACTTCTCCTCCATCCGGGCATGAGTATCCTTAACAACAGCATCCTCTTCAGCTTTGGAGTTCAAGGCTGCTTCCAAATTATTTAATCTTTCAGTAGAGGCAGCCTCGCGATCAGCGGCAACAAGAATAACATTTTTGACCTTAGACCACTTTGCCTTGGCCTCTTGAAATTGTACCCTTAATAGGACGACCTATTGGTTAAGGGTCACCACCTCTTGCTTGCTCTGCTACAACCGAGCCTCCAACTCAACGGCCTCGGCAGCTTGTGCTTCCACTGCCGGGAGGCGAGCAATAATTTCATCTCGCTCGGCCAACATTTGATCCCGCTCGTATGTGAGTTTCTCTTTATCAAGGATCAACTTTTGAAGGCCCTCGGATGCAAGAAAGTTATCATGCAAAGAAAAGGTTCAAATCAAAAATCATGTCATAGCAAAGCTAGGAAAAACAGTAGAGGGAATAAATATCATACCATTGTTGCGTTGTGCATGGCATTATTTACCATACACTCTCCCGAGAGAGACTATATTTTATTCCTATCTTTCTCTGAAGCCAGAGGCTTTAGGTAATTGGCAAGTTCCACCGGCCGAGACAGTAGATGGTACTCAGTAGAGACCAAGAGGGAGACACTCCTTCTCCTCCGAGGATTTGCGGAGGAGGGTGAATAGTTATGCCCCAAATTCCCATGGACTGGAGACTGGGGAGGAGGGACATCCTCCTCTCGGGTGTCTGTGGCCGATGGAGATGATGCAATAGTTGCTGGTGGATAAGGCATGGTTGGTGAAGAAGAAGATGGAGTTGATGGCATTGTGGGTTGAGAAGAAGCTGCGGCAAAAATAGTGCTAGTTATTGATTGCTCATCAACCGAAGATGGAAGAGTCCCGGTACTCAGCCTCACAGTACCGAGTGCAGCGACTAGGATTCGGAAGGGAGAGTTGGCATCTTCCACTATATCACACTCTCCCCAGAGCGCCTGGACACCATCCTCGATTGGTGTCACTAGCTCAACAGATTAAGCATTATGTTGAGCTGATGAAGGTCGTCGTCTTCTATGTAGAGAATCCCCTTCATCATTGGCTCCTCCACCATCATCGATCACCACAGTGTCTGCGGCTAGCTCGAGCGCGGCATTCTTCACATTTTTATTTTTACCCTTGGCTGTAGAGGAACGTCGCCTTTTTTATTGCTTGTTCTCCGGCCGGGGACTCCGAGAGGAAGCACTTGCACCGGAAGCAAGTCCGATGACACCCGTTCGGGCGAAGGCCTTCTACAGCAACCTCGCCGCGTCTTCGGGATCAGCCAAAACATCCTCCTCGGGGATGGTAACAGAACCCTGTGGGAGACCTGAATTCAACAAAAAGAGAAGTTAGGCAATTTTCTTATATGCAAGGTAAAAACAAGATCAGTTAAAAAATTAACTTACCATGATTTTTGACCTTCCACCCGTATTTGAGGGCGCCAGTTCTTTCTACCGGCGGGTCTCAGGCATAGTAACATCCAAAATCTTCTGGACACACTAGTTCAAGCCTTCAACCCTTGATGGTACCCACCGAGTTACTGACATAATGAAAAGAGAAGGATCAGTAACAACAAGAAACAATTTTTAATCAGAGGAAAAACACACGATGAACTTACGTGTACGATTCCATGATTCAGGAAAGGATGGAGTTATGGCCGGGATGATATCCCTGGTGGCAACTACAACAAACCGCTCCATCCATCCACGGTCGTTGTCATCATCCATGTTGGTGAACAAAGCATAGTGATCATGTTTCCTGAAGTTTATCATTCCCCCATGGAAAATCTTGGGGGAATAAAGGTTCATCATTCGAGCAAGGGAGAGCCTTTCCCGTGTCTCCTGGCATAACCGTCGAAGACAGGCTGCCGTCCGCCAAAAGGCCCACCTGTGCCAAGTTGACTTGATAGCGGAAGCAAAACTCCAAGATTACAGAGTCAAGCCCCCCGCTCAGTGAGAATAGGCCCAAAGTGAAGGGGTACATATAAACATACGTAAAACCCTTCTTGGGGAAGGTTACCCGCCCCGCTAGATCAAGAGCAATGATCTTCAAATCATGGAAACCACAGTATTCCATCACAGTAGGAATGCTAAAAGGACAGATGTAAGAAGGGTATACACTAATAACCCATATGGGAGAGTTAGCATAAGGGAACTTTTCTTCAAAGTCCTTGGATGTATTAAGCCTTTTAGGGATGATGGTGCTCACCGTAGGAGGAACAACATCATCAGTGCTTTCCTTGTTCTTTGAAGAATTGGAGTTCTTGGTATAGGAGGCCATAGTTAGTAGGAGGAAATAAGAGTTTCTCTGAAGAATAAGGTTAAAAGAAGTTGAAAGCAAGAGAGAGTTGAGTAAGAAAAGTTGAGAGAGTTCGAGCAATTGTGAAGTGTAAAAGGATAAGAATGAAGCGTCTAAGTAAAGGAATATGCGACTAAAATCCTGGCCATGAGTACCTCGAGAACCGGTGAAAGTAGTATTGAATCGTGGAATGACGTGTGTTCGGGGCATTAAATACGGAGAGACGTGCGTCTGATCAATCACCAAAAACTTTTCAAAGGGGGTCAGAGAATTTTCCACCAAGAAAAGTATCTTCACCAACTTTCCGATGACATAAAGATGTGCCACGGAAAAGCAAGGGAACTATCTGTATAGGGTAAAATCTGTTCATATTAAATACTTGCATAATAGAGCAACACGAGAACCAGAGACCGCTGAAAAGCGAGACAGGTGTGGAATCAAGATCGGGGGCAGCATCCTAAGTTGGCACCGGAAAGCCCCCGAAAGGAATGTTGCTCATGAAGACAAATGAATATATGCTACTCGATAGCATTCAATGAAGAATATTCTGCAGTATTAAATATATAGTCTGTTATAAAGAATATGACATTCATAGCCCGTCATTACACATTCTTCAATGGCCCTCATAATTGTCATTAAAAAGGGGCTAGATCCCAGGATCTTATTCCCTATGTGGAACTATTAATAGTGAGTTCAATAGTCATTGTAAGGACACGGACTTTCTAAAAAACTTATGCTATATATAATTCAAAGCTCAATAACATTTCATTTCTTGTTTATTAATATTGTTATCACTGCCTTCGGAAGTCTCGCTCCCGGAATCAAGCTACTTATTGTTTAATCTCGATTTCAACGCTAAGTCTTGCATTTTATTTAATTTATTTATCTTTTTGGGATCAAATTGATTTGCTTGTGTATAACCACATTACAAATTCAACTGTATCGTTTTACGGATAAACAAGTGAACTTTTAATGTTGACGTTTGAAGAATCTGCTGCTCTAAAGTCTACTCTTTGCTAACTTTTTTGTTTAATTTTTGAATTGTCTTATGTAAACAAATCTAAAATGGATAAATTGGTTTTGAAGTATAAATTGCGTATAGTTATAAGATTTTGAAAGCAGAGATAGCTTCTTAGAGTATTACAATTAAGGATGGACAACAAATTCGAGTCACACATGGAGCACAAAACAGGTCACAATTGATTCTTTTATTGACATGAGGCACGAGAGAAATCTTTATTTGAATCAAATTCGTTTTTACTTTTGTTCGTTCTTTATCCGGAAGATGATAAAAAAAAAATGTTATTTTTGTACCAACGAAATAAAAGTGTTACTACTTTGTATTCGAAAATAAATTTTGCAAGGGAAAAAATAAAAACAGAAAGAAAGATAGTAAATAAAATGAAGAACAAAAATTTGAGCTCAATGATTTTTTAGTGTGTCCTTAAGTATATTATTTTCTCACAGGATTTAATAGATTACATATATTGATGTATAGCTACTTCAAAAATCAGTGTTTCAACGAACGCAATAAGGCAACAACACTTATGTTTTGCTTTTAAAATTATGTAGGAGTGCTGAGAAGAGAGAGGGAGAGAATGCATCGGTTCGATTTATTTAAATTTGTGCCTAGATCAACTAAGGTAATAAAGTTCGTACAAGAATTTCTTAATTTACACGGTTCGAATATGAAAGTTCTAATTAATAATGAAGGTATCTTAATCATTCATTCAAACTTCTTAGTTGTAAAGCTTCATATTCAATTGTTGATCAACTTTAGGCAACAATTACTTTAACTATATAACAACAATTACACTAAGCAGTAACACGTTTCACACTATCAAAGCTTAACGAAAAACAAGAACTAAAAACTGTAGTCTGTTCTTTTTTAGAAATGTTAAAAGTATTAAAACGTCCATCTACATGTCAGCTTGATTCATTTTCAAACACTGAGTGAGAGGCAGTCCAGTGAAGATGAATGTCAGCTTATCTTTTCCTCATCCATCAACCTTTAGTAAAACACAATTGGTGCAGTCCAACTCCACCACTATTTTATTTAGCTTCTCCTCCTTTCCATTTCATTCTGTTCACAGAATTCCTCAGTCAGATAAGAAACGACGTCGTTTTGTTACTTGTGCTTCCTCCTTACAGCTACCTCTTCTTCCCTTTCCTATTGACCAGGTGAACATTACTTTTATTGTTTTTTCTCATCTGGGTTCTCTTTTTCTTTCATTTTTTGGGCGTTTCTCATTTAGTTTTCTCCATTTTAGTATATCATGTTTACTCCCTTTATTCCAATTTGTTTGATACTATTTTCTTATTAGTTTGTTCAAAAAAAGAACGATAGATATCTATATTTGGAAACAACTGACTTCCAACTTAGTACCATTTTACGTTAATGAGAAGCTTTTATAACCTTATGTTATGGCAATATTTAAGACCACAACTTTGAAACCGCTTATAGCCACGACATCGTTAAGACCACAAGCTTTGGGAATTTTCATTTCTTGCTTAAAATTCGTGTCGAGTCAAACTATACCAAACAATTTAGAATGGAGGAAGTTTATGTTTTGTGGGGTCTTTTCTAAATTAAATATTTAAGTTACATAGATTTTGGTTATCATTTGCTTTAAGTAAATTGGAGAGGTTAAGTACTGAGATTTTGCATTTTTCTGGTCAAATTTGTGGTTATCTGCAACCAATATAAAGCTCAAGCTAAAGAATGTTTAGTGTGTATTTTTATCTTAAGGTTGATAGTGAAAATAAGTAAAGATAGTCACTCTAGGAACTCTTTGTTATGCAGGTATTAGTCCCTTCAGAGACAAAGACACTACACTTGTATGAAGCAAGATACTTGGCGCTGTTAGAGGAGGTGCACGATATAAACTTTTCCATCATCATCTGTGATATTTAAGTTAATGATAATGGTTTAGTATTTTCTTATCATTCTCTAATACTCAAGTTTGAGTTATGACATGCTAAAATGTTTTATTTGTATATACGTGAATAACTCATTGCGTATGGCTACATATCTATCTAGATATAACAGTTGCGAGCTTTCTGCATTAATGAGTGCTTCAAAAACAATATCTTACTATTTGGCCACCTGCAAAACGTGCTTGCATTCTTGATACTTTGTTCCCCCTTGACAATCTTTGCTTGAGAGAATTATTGGTATAAAATGTGAAATAGATATTGTTTGAAATTCGGGAAGAGAAGCAATCAATCCATCATATTCTCTTGAACATTATCATTTTGATGAGCAATGGTTATCATACGGTTCTACCTTAACCGCAGTTTTTCTCCTGTTCATTGCTTCAGTCTCTTTTTAAGAAGAAGAAGTTCTTTGTGCACTTTGTTCTAGATCCTATAGCCATCAATGATACATCAGGAGAAGCATCATTTGCTGCTAGATACGGCTGCTTGGTTGCTATAGAGAAAGTGAGTTTTCTTACTTTGATGTTGTAACAATTATCAAATAGAACCCAAAATAAAATAGAATCTTCACTATGCTATGCAGGTTGAGAAATTGGAGATTGGTGCATTAGTCTCTATTAGGGGTATAGGCCGTGCCAAAATTCTGAAATTTGAACAGGTAAGCTCTCTCTCATTTCTCCAGCATGCCATCGTAAGTACCTGATATAGCAACTCTGCTATTTGGTGTTGACACATTTTTCTATCTAGTCTATGTGGTGGTAGAAAGAATCAATCAACCTTTTTAACCATTTCAAAGGAGTTGGAATAATGTGTTTTCTATAAATGACTCCTTTTTGTATTGCCTATTTTATGTACTGAACTGTAATAATTCAACACTTTCAACACCTGAAAAGGAGTTGGACTAGTGAGTTTCTACAGATAAAGGTATCTTTACTCTTTGCCAGTTATGTGCAACGTATGTTTTAAGAAACTAGAGTCGTGGCACTCTACATGTGTGCTCCTTTTTTCCCAAAAGGCCTAAAAATTTATTTGTTAATTTTAGTATCATAAGGCTGCGTACAATAGACCATTTTGGTCCGGCCCTTACCCGGACCCCGCGCATAGAGGGAGCTTAGTGTACCGGGCTGCCCCTTTACTAAAAGTTATCAGTAAAGAAACAGTTTCAAGCAAAGTTCAATGAAAAAAAGGTAATAGTAGGAGATATCAAAAAGTAGGATATGGGGTGAGGTACTGACCAATTTATGCTATCAATGTTCTTAGTGATGGGAAAATGAGGGCAATCTGAGTTTGAGATTTTATAAATACTAGGTAGTCACGCCAGATCGGGGAAGTCATTTAATGGCATAGGGGCTTATAAGTAGTTATAGAATCTTTACTTTCTGTTTCTGTCAGCAATCATTCGCTATAAATATTAACTTAAGCACTGTAAACATTCTTATGCTCACAATCAGAATATCCAAGCAGGTCTTTACTTTGACATAATTTGTAGGCAGAACCATACTTGACAGGTGCAGTCATACCATTGCTGGACAACACTGCATACAGTGAGACAGAACTAAGTTCCAAAGTTTTGGAGATAAAAGAAGCTCTCCGTAATTTGAATAGCTTGGAAATAAAGCTGAAGGTTCTCCCTTCTCCCTTCTCCCTTCTCTTCTCTCTGTGTGTCAGTCTATTTGTCTTCGGGAAGCATGCACTATCTTAGAAGTTTCAAAAGTTTGTGCACCTCTTTGGCATTGATGCTACTTTGTTGTTCCATCTTGTTTGACATATTCCATATTCTTCTGCCTTCTGTAGAAGTTTAGAAGATACTTTATTTTGTTATGTTTGCTCTCGAGTTCTGATTGACGAGACGCGGGGTGGTATTAATGAGAGACTGGAGGTTTGGAGACAGACCCTAGAGTCTAAAGGTTTCAAATTGAGCAGGACCAAGAGGGAATACTTGGAGTGCAAGTTCAGTGACGTAACCCGGGAAGCGGACATGGAGGTGAGGCTTGATACACAAGTCATCACCTAGAGAGAAAGTTTCAGGTACCTTGGGTCAGTTATACAAGGAAATAGAGCGATTGATGAGGATGTCACACATCGTATCAGGGCAGGGTGGATGAAATGGAGGTTTGCTTCCGGTGTCTTGTGTGATAATAATGCGCCAATAAAACTTAAAGGTAAGTTCTATAGAGTGGTGGTTAGACCGACTATGTTGTATGGGACAGAGTATTGGTCAGTCAAGAATTCTCATGTCCAGAAGATAAAAGTAGCTAAAATGAGAATGTTAAGATGGATGTGCCGGCATACCATATTTGATAAGATTAGGAATGAAATTATTCGGAAAAAGGTGGGAGTGGCCTCCGTGGAGGATAAGATGCGGGAGGTGAGGCTAAGATGGTTCGGGCATGTGAAGAGGAGAAGTATTGATGCCCCAACTAGGAGGTGTGAGAGGTTAGCCACAGTGGGTATGAGGAGGGATAGAGGTAGGCCGAAAAAGTATCGGGGAGAAGTGATTAGGCAGGACATGGCGCAGTTGGAGTTTATCGAGGACATGTTCCATGATATGAGGGTGTGAAGGTCGAGGATTAGGGTAGAAGGCTAGTAGGTAGTCGAGCGCACTGCTCTTTCTTTCTCAGACCTGTAGCATTAGTATTAGTATAGTATCTCTTTTACTCGTAGACTGCTATCTTTACTTGCTGTTTGATTGGTATCTTTGGCTTTGGTTTTTTTAATATACTGTTGTTGTTACTACTTATGGCCTATGCTTCTTTTTATCTACTACCTAGCCGAAGGTCTATCGGAAACAACCTCTCTGCCCTCCTGGGGTAAGGGTAAGGTCTGCGTACACACTGCCCTCTCGGGACCCCACTTGTGGGAACTCACTAGGTTTTTTATTGTTGCTGTTGTTGTTTGCTCTCAGTGGCTCCTTTTTGTCCAGAACTTTTAAAAAACTAGCATAGGTTCATTCATGTTGCAAATTTACTTGATCTAAACAAAGTTTAGGCAATGAAAGGTTGAGTTCTCACTTGGGGCTGGGCTGAAAATGTGAAATCTTAATTAGCATATATTTCTTCAGGCTCCTCAAGAAGCTTTGTTGCAAACTTTAACTGCAAACTCTTTGAAATGGTCTGAGAAGACACCTATTCCGGATTGCGACAACAGCTTCATTCCACCTTTCGCTGAGCTTGTATCCTTTGCGGCACTTCAACCTGTTTCTGGTAAGTAGTTCGGTCTCCAAGGATATGTATGCATTATGTATAAACCTCATCTGAGTCCAAGCCATTTGACACATCTTCTAAATGGAATGGTAGCATGTTTCTATTACAGCTCCAGCTTGGCTCTATAAATAACTATAAATAGGAAATGCAAATATTTCAGATTGGTTTCTTTGAACTGCTGCGTAGTTTGATTGATTCAAAAGCTGACATTGCACATATACTTATAAACTCTAGGTTTAGGTTCAGGTCTGTCAAGCTTTGTTAATTGGATCTCAACATGCGGGCATGTAATTACTGTTATGCTTTTGGACTAAATTTAGTTGGGCAAAACCAAAACCTGGACTATTGTTTTGCCTCCTCTTATCTACCTTACCAAACGTCTAATACAGGACAGACAGCCCCTAGGTTGAGGTACAGTTTAGTTCCTATCTAAATATACTGAAACACACAAGTTTATCTTGGGTTGGAGCAAATCAAAATAATACTTGAAGGTATGTAACAGTTAAATAATAGTTCCCGAGTTTTCATATGAACATCTATACTCCCATTTGTCATTCTTCTTATTTGTGTTTCAGTTTACCAAAACCTATATTTAAAACTGCCTAAACAAAGGGAAATTTTAAAAAGATCCCAACTCTCCTAGAGCATAGGGAGTTGGGACAACCAAAGGGACTATATTTAGTAGCAAGAAACATTTCTTCTCCGTTCTTGTTTCGATATTGAACAAAAGAGAAGGTTACTCTTCGCTCCTCATCAAAATTTCTCAACCAGAAGGGGCAATCCTTTTGTCCCAAATATCCTTTCAAGTTACATGCATTTGATCTGCAATAATGGTAAAAGATTTAGGGGGGGCGTATGTAATTATGAATTTTGATGATGGAAACCATAAAGAGCAGTCTGACTTTCAAGAAAGCCAATCGATGATCAAATATGTTCACTACTTATTTTCAATCTTGCATTATATTTCCCCTTTCACAGGATCCTCGGAGTCAGAGTTGCAGAAGCTGCAAAAAAAGAAGTTGAGAGCAATGGACATCAGGGATACCCTAGAGAGACTTGAAGATTCCATAGGATATGTGCAAGAAAATATTTCCTTGGTAGCAGCCAAGCTCGCAATTCAATCTTTAGATTCCCGTTCGTGAAGGAATTGCTGAACAAGGCTCCTATCTACATGAAACTTAGCACGAAATGCTACTCGGTTCCTGTTGTTAGCACATTAAATTTGGTTGAACGAAAGAGATGCCGTATATAAACATCATAACATGGTCATGTATATATTTGTTTGGCAAAGGATCATGAAAACAGACTGAAAAAGGTGTGACAAGAGAGGTTACAGTCTGTGCATATTCAAGTTGAAAGGAGCCACAACAGTTTCATCAAGAAAACAAGGACAGTTACTAGGAATATTAATATCATTAGTCCAGTACTGTATATGAGCAAGACTTTGGCATTTGAAGGAAAGCAAAGCATGTAATATTCACAAGTCAATGCTATATCACTTTACTTTCAGAGTTCAGAATGTATCTTTTTTCTTTTTTTTAACTAGGTTGCTCTGCAAATTGCTGATTAATTCAATGATTCTTATGCCATGGGATTTACATATGGATTTAAAGAAGCATATAATTGTTCCGGATTTGAACTTTATCAACGATTATCCTTGCATTTGCTATGTATCTGTACGAATCCTTATGCAAGAAATTTGTTGCGAATCAAAGACGATTAAGTTGCAAATTATGGTTCTCAGGACTACATTTGCCACTAGATGTTGGTTAGTGTTTATTAGAGAAGATTATGAGATTAATAATTGATTATTTTGTTTCTTAAAGGTTGAAAATTCTTTAAAGCAACTACCTTTTTAATAAAAAAAAAAAAGATACAAAAAAATCTAATCCTCCCTCCTATTTCGAAAAGCAAGTAGTTGACTACTGTTTCAGTTTGCCTACTGTTTAAAGAAGGCCCTTTCTACTATGGGAAAAGTAATAAAATGGCCAGTTATAGCATTGTTTTAGTATGACCATAGATAGCAAAGCAAAATATTTTATGCTAGACAAAAATATGGTAAGTCAACATCAATCAAACCTATATCCCAAATTGTTAGAAGTTAGACTATTTTTAAGTGATATCATAATAATTTTTTTATGACAAATTGTATTCGAGTCGGCTTGCGCACATTTCTACTATTCCATCAAATACCTGTCAGTCTGCCACCTCCACCAACATATCGGGTAACTCTGTTTATCAATATTTAAGTATTTGACAAGAAATCACCGACAAGAGTGAGTTGCTTTAGTGGTGAGCACTCCCCACTTCCAATCAAGAGGTTATGAGTTCGAGTCATCCCAAGAACAAGGTGGGGGAGTTCTTGGAAGGAGTGAGCCGAGGGTCTATCGGAAAATCACCTAGCTTTTTTTCCCCACAATTAGACTTCTTTATTTTTAAACCGGCTATAATTTGTCAAACTCAAATAGGCAAAATTTTAACATTGAGTCAATGAGTTGAAAAAAAAAAACAAAGAAAAGACAACATTGATAAGTATCATTTGTGCAATTATCAGGCTTGAGGTCCTTGTCGCCAAAGAAAGAAGGAAAAAAATGAGATATTTCACATTTGAGGCTCTAATTGTTGAAGGCACAGATATTTTCTACATGCCATGCATTATTATTGTCCACTAGTCACCTTTCTCTTTTCCTCTGTATTTAGCACATTAATATCTTCACTTGCTTTACCAAAACAAGAGAGTTGGAAAAATGGAGTCAGCCCTTCTGTATACAGCTCCAGCAACTGCAAGTAGTAGCAGCAGCCTCCTTAAAAGGAGGGGGACATTCTTGCCACCACTTGATGCTCCATTTCATCTTCCACTTTCGGTAGGTTTTACTGACTTTTGCTATGATCAGTTAAACACCCTTCGTCGAAAACTTATACTGTGTGTATAGGTTAAATATTACTTCTAATAAATATATATTAAATCTTAAACATCTTTAGTAAAATTTGTAGCTTAACCATAAGCAGGGGCTGAGCTAGAAGCTCGACACGAGTTCGATCAAACCCAGTAGTTTTTGCTCAAATAATGTATTTGTTTTATCACTAATTAAATTTGTTCAAATACTAAATTTAGAACCCAGTTATTAGCACTTGAAATCATCGTTCTAAAATCTAGAACCCATATACTTGAAATAGTGGCACTACCTCTGATCATAAGTGTAAGTATTTAGCTTCATAGCAAAATTGGGATATGAAAAGCAGAATGCTACAGGTGAATTCAGGATTTTAAGTCAGTAATTGTAAAATACATACTGCACTCGTTTTCTATGATAGTCTACTAAATATGATGGACGGATGTCCATTTTATAAATATGATGGAATAGGCAACGATCATAACAAGGGAACAATAGTGCCTATTGGACTTGCATTGTTTCTCTTGCTTTAAAATTTAACATGTTTTTCGAGTGGAAACTTTTGAATGATAATGTAATTGAAAGAATAAGTCTTGTTAATGTGAGAATACAAGACCTGGATTTCTTTTAACTTCTCTCTCAATTCGAAAATCCAGGATGTGAATTGATGTCCTCCTAAATTGCATTGATATATCCTAAAAATTTCATTTCAATTGGAATTTGGTTAATCACCATGTATGAGGATCCCTGCTAGTGGTTAAAGCGCCCAATTCATAATTGGCAAATTCGTAGGTTCAATTCCTACTAGATTTTCGATTGAGGGCATTGTCACCAAAGGCAACAGGCCTAAGGACACAGTATATTACGTTAATTTTCTGGAAACTTAAGTGATCTTCCGGAAATAGGTACTGATCTGCTAAAATCAAAGTGGTTTTGAAAATCTATCTTACCTTAGAATTTCCTAGTGTACCTTAAAGGCTTAAACCAATCAGAGAAGACGTATACATTATGTACGTAAACAAAGAAGAAACAAAGTTGTAGCTTTTCAAGTTGTAACTTCAGCTCATGCACGATCAATTTGTGTTGTTTAAGTTGATAATCGTCGAGAAAGGGCTGACTGTCAAGCTTCAGTTATTGTCCAGAGAAGCTACGGGAAGTGTTGGGGGTTTTCGTTATCCTTCAGAAAGCCTAGGAAATGCAAAGTCTTTAGTTGCAATGTGAAAGTAGAGGATGAGGCTTGTGAATTGGTTAACGGAGTTGAGCTTTCCATTGGGGATGGAGTTGATAGCATCGATGCTTATCTTTGCAATGCAGTAAAGAACAACAATGGTACTGGCATTTTGCTCCTATCTGATATCTTTGGATATGAGGACTCATTTACCAGAGATTTTGCATATCGTGTTGCATGCAATGGGTACAAGTAAGTAATTTAGTCCTTCTATTCCTTTTCTATTTAAAAGGTGTTTCGTTTGGTTGTCTTACTTCATACCGTGTGCAAGAAAGTGATGCAAACAAGCAACCTCGGTCATGAACATTTCTCCTTCTGGGTTCTGATTCTTTTTGTAGAATATTAATTATGATTTGTGACTTCATTTTATCAAGACACATAAAAGATAACTATAAGTAACCGTTCATGAAAAGTGAGATTAATAACCTGAAAAATAAGACAGATACGTGCTATCTTATACGTTGTCAGTGTGTGTAAGTTATATCCATTAGTAATACTTTCAGCTTCATTGTTATGTCGTCAACCCCTTTTAGTTAGGAATTGAATTGAATTCCTTCTGTTGTTTGAAGGTGTTTATTGAATAATTTTGCAGTGTTCTGGTACCGGATCTGTTTCGTGGCAATCCATGGGGAAAGGACCAACCTCAGGCTTTGTTTGAGCAATGGCGTGGTAGCCTAGACAAACAACGGGTTGTGAGAGACATCCTCACATCGACAAAATGGATGGTCAATGAATTTGTGGCTGCAGGAATCTCAAAGAAGCTTGGCATCATTGGATTTTGCTTTGGAGGTAGCCTATTAATAGACATATTGGCCCAAGACCAGGGTTCTCAGTTTGGTGTTGGGATCTCATTCTATGGCACACGGACTGACGTATCTGTTGCTAGCAAGATTAAGGTTCCACTACTACTCATTGCAGGTGACAACGATTCACTTTGTCCTGTAAATGTATTGAAGGAGGTTGAGAAAAATGCCAATGGTTGCAGAGTGGTGGTTTTTGAGGGACGGGGTCATGGTTTTGCCCATCGACCTCAATCTTTAGACGACGATAAAGATGCAGAAGAGGCTTTCTTGATGATGAGAAACTGGCTGCATGATGGCTTAGTTTCTGAAAATTGATATTATTGCTGTGAATAGTCTTATTTGGTGAAATAAAATTCTTGCCAATTCGATACTTCCTTTATTTAACTCTTATGAAGTATAAGAAAATCTCATTTCAACAACATCTGTAGAAATTATTGATTGACAGAAAATAACAGAAAGTGGTTGATAATCAAGCCTTGTTCAGCTTATGACAGATATTCAGATATATTAATGCCATAAAGCTAAATATTCATTAGGCAGTCTTTTTGATTGACTCGAGTCAAGGATTTATCGGAAGCAGTCTCTCTACCTGCACAAAGTAGGGGTAACGTCTGCGTACATTCTAACCTCCCCAGACCCCACTTGTGGGGAATACATGAGTATGTTGTTGTTGCAGTCTTTTCGATTGATGCTTTCTTTTTTCCATAGGTGGCATCAAATTCCATCTTAAGCTTCCAAGATAAATTGGCATCATTTTATAAAAAGACAGCCGAAACACTAATTCCAAAAAGCATATACTCTAAATACAACATAGATATCCTTGCAACTAGTACTAATTATTCAATGCTAAAATCCAACACTATAAGCAATCTATGACTATAAATTTCAACACCTCAATTGCTTTGAACATCCACATCACTAGTACAAGTATTACAGAAGGGACTAATTTAAATTTTTGGATCCATGGCTAAGAAAATCTCAGTTGCCTTGCTTTTCATGGTTTTTGCACTTTGCTTCTATTTCAGCACCAGCCAGTTGACTGAGAGTCATGTTGAAACTCCGGGAACCATTGAGTCAAGCGACTTAACCAAGAAATACACTGTAAATTTGAACTTCCCAAGAACAAGAAATCTGTTGACTACAGTAGAATGTCCTTGCCCTGATTGCTCTTGCATGACTAGCACAATAGATGAGAAAGTTGAATGCCCTTGCCCTGATTGTTCTTGCATGTCCGACTCAAAGGAAACAGATCAAGGCCATTGAACAAGACCTTAAGATAGGAATCCCAATGTCATGGATTGTGGTTTTCTGAAACAAAACAAAAAAATGCTATGTTTGCTCTTGTGGTTCTTGATTGCTGTAACACAAAATAAGTAGTTGTACTTCTGGTTCATCACCTCAGATGCTATAAATAAATAATACTCCATTTCATGTTTGCTTCTATTTTCATGAATATTGTGAACCTTATGGATATATTCCCTCATTTTTTATTGTTCATACAATGCTCTTCTTTTAATAGGAAACTGATGAATTAGAAACAAATTCTTATAGCCCTCCAGATTACTCAACACACGAATTAGTTTTGAACTTCAATCTTATCCCCTATTGTTAAAATATCAGCTAGAATATCATTGACAGTGGAAAATAGAATATATAACAAAATTTTAATTGATATTGTGATAGTTCTATGCACACTACTCTTGATATCTGTCAGAAATTAAAGTTATTTGTTCATTTCTGACTCTCTTTTTTCAGTTTCTACGCAAGTGGCATTCTTTTTCTAATTATAGACATTAGTATAATTAGGTTTGGTGCAAGTAGCTAAATGCAGGTAAAAGGGAAGACAACTGCAACAATTTAATTAATCTTGAGTCTACTCAATGTTTGGAACAATTTAATTCTAGAAAATATGACTACAAAAGACCACAAATTTCATATTCACTCATTTATTCCTCTTTTTGCTTTCTGTTGAACTTCTACTGCATAGATGGTCTAAAGTGTTACAATCAAAGACAACGCAAAGGTACAGAAACACAGCGATTCCACCTGGACTGGAAGCGTAGACTTTGTACTCTCTCCCTTCTATTTTATTGTGTTTGATTAGATACAACAAAAACAACAACCAACAACAACAAAAAATCCAATGCAATCCCACATGTGGGGTCTGGATAGAATAGTGTGTACGCAGACCTTACTCCTACCTTATGAAGGTAGACCCTAGGCTCAAGAACAGTAAAATGACACAATAAACAAACATTAACAATGACAGGGAAATCATCTATCATATTATACTAAAAGTGGGAAGACCTTAAGGGTAAAGTTGAATTACCAAAATGTACATCAAAAATTAAAC